>JAEQML010075318.1:0-13883 GCA_016904865.1 Pissodes strobi
CAAACTCTCTCATCAGAGGCAAAAATAATGGAAATGGAAGAAGAGCTGAAAAGGATAAAGTGGGATATAGTTGGTATCAGTCAAGTAAGACGAAGAGGAGAAGATCAAATAACCCTTATATCCGGACATATGTGTTCCATTTCAAAGGAGAAGAGGACTCAACACATGGCGGAGTTGGTTTTCTCATACAAAAAAAAACATATACCAAGCTTAGTAAAGATTCAAAGTATAAGCACCAGAGTTATCTATCTAATTCTCAAGATACCAACTTAAAATCAATCAAGCATACGCACCAACTACGGGCCACTCAGAAGAGGAAGTCGAACAATTCTACGAAGATGTCAGAATGGCCATGCAGAACACACACACGCACCATAAGAGTTTGATATGCCAAGCTGAGATTTAAAAGGGATCATGCAGAATCAGCTATGGGTAACTTTGGCTACGGCGAAACAAGGAAGCCAAGGAATTACTAAATGGACTTCACCGTTCCTCCCTAGAAGTTGGACTAAAGATAAACATGTCAAAAACTCAAATAATGACAAATCTTGTACTCAGTGAAAACATATGTATAGCAGGAACAGCCATCGACCAAACAACGTCATACAAATATCTAGGCCACGAGATTAGAATAGGAAGAAACAACCGAACCATCGAACTTCTCTGCCGCATAAGATTAACCTGAGTAGCTTTCGATAAACTAAGCCACATCTTCAAATCGACCATCCCGATATGCATTAAAAGAAAGACCTTCAATCAATGGAGCGGAGACTTTGACTCTGACAAAGAAAATCATACAAAAAACCCGAGTGGGGCAGAGGGCAATGGAACGCGTGATGTTGGGCATATCTCTCAGAGACAGAATCCCAAACCAAGAGATACGACGACGGTCTGGAGTGATAGATGCCATAGAGAGGATAACAACTATGAAATGGGATTGGGCAGGCCACGTTGCAATAATGGGATATAATAGATGGACAAGGCGAATACTGGACTGGAGACCCAGAGAAGAAGCCTATAGAAATAGAGGCCGTCCACCAACTAGATAGGCATGGATATGATGATAAAACGTTGCCAAGGAAACTGGATGCAAGCAGCCCAAGATCGGGACTGATGGAAAATGATGAGGGAGATCTATGCTCAGCAGTGGACACGGAACGATTGATTGATGATAATTGTTGGAATATTGTTGGGCTGGAATAGTTCATTTTTCCCGCTTCGTGGATGATTCAAAATCATCCGATTCTGCTTGAAATATTGGTAGTGGATCGTCGATGTCGTCATCATCATCTTCTCCTCCTTCGGCAATCTGAATTACGGCGACGTTTTGGCAAGACACGCCGGAGCAAAATTGGCAAAGTGCCGAGCATTTGAGGCCTGCTTTTAGGCAGGTACAGCTGCCTCCGCTACATCCTTTCTTGCGCCCGCATGATAGAAATTTCAGCTGAGTGGCATCTTTTTCCACTCCCAACCACGTCTAAATTTGGTAGTAAGTTCGGTAGGCGTGGACACCTTAGCAGCGGCGGCTGTTTTCACAAAAATTTTATAGGGCAGGCTCTGGAGGGTATCCTCAGTGTAGTCTCTTCATACAGAGCTACTAGGCATTTCGCTCCAGCATCTGCAATAGCTTGGTGGGTTGAAGTAGCTTAGAAGAACAGCTGTGGTGATGGGTTGAGGGTATTTCTGAATGGCGTTCTACAGTTTGTTCTTCCCATACCAGAAAAGGGCAAAGATGGTGTCACACCCAGTGAAGGCATGGAGACACAATTAGAATACTGGGGTTACTTCCAAATCTCCTGCACGACAAAATGAGGTAGACGAATATTGTAAGGGTCCAGAGTCACCTCTGCTACTTTTCTGGAGAAAAAAACATTTTTCACAGCTGATCCGAAACCATTGAGAAGAATGATGAGGTTCACATCCTCTCCAATGATTAGCACTGATTGAAAAGAGTTCCTCTTGTCAAGTGCCACCTTGATGATGTCGCAGTCATCGTCCCCGACTGCTTACTTCGTCTCAATTCCCTATCTTTGGAAGGCGGAGCATATCCGAGCGCTCCGATTTTTCGTTCACGCGCAAGCTCTAGCTTCGAATGACTAATATAAACTGAGAATTGTGAATTGTGACCGAAGAACTGGTCGATAGGAGGCGAAAGGGAGGAAATACTTTCCCTCCTTCCGGTCCCGGATTAACTTGAAAATTTGCACATTGATGACAATATTGTGATCTACTAAAATGCATAAGCTGCTTAATAAATATCATGTCCTAAGTTTGAACTTGAACTTGGAAATTGTTATATACACATTAAAGGCAAACTATAAACAACGCGCGCAGTCAACGAGAACGATTTTGAACCTTAAGCGAGCAATGGTCAGCACTTTTTATAATATAAATACGCTACCGAGCCTTCAGTTCGAGAGGCTTTTGTCTCACCTAAAACCAGCTCCTAGGTTAGCCACATGGCTGCTTCAGGTTCTCTTCGCTCCTAGGTTAGCGACATAGGATAAAACATACCCTGGTAGATTGGGGGAAGCGTTAAGTTTAACCAAGAGACCCAGTCATTGTACTATTCGTGACAATATAATAATTTGATAAAGTTGTTCAAATAACCTGGAAGGATCATGAGGATAAATAATTAATTCTGGTATTCATTTTTTGTCTTTCATTTCTTTTTCAATCACATTCAACTAACGGAAAACACGTTTGAAAATTTCCACGTGCCTACCCCTCAAACTGTCGTGACAAGTCGACAGAGCAAATTTGAGAAAAATGCCCCATTTTTTGGATTTAGCATTGTGAGGAAACTATCAGACCTACAGACGTCATTCTATGCTCAAATGAAAGCTAATTACATTTGCTATAAAAGCTCTCCCTATGACTTTACCTGCAAAATTAGCATTTTCCTTGATTTCGGTGTCAAAAGTTGACCAAATCTGAAAATTTAACTTTTTTCGAAAAGTGATGATTTTATAATCAAACAGTATTGTTACGAAAATTCGACGAGTATCCAGACTACCCAAGTCCAAAAGATTCAGGCGTTGAGTACAGGAAAAGTCACTTCTTTCGATGTGAAGTGTCATGTGTAGGAAACTGACAAACCTAATCTGTACACGTTCAATCCTAGCAGAATGGGTTTTAAAGAAAGGGGACCAGACAACACAACAGTATTCAAGGTGGCTCCGCACCAACGAGTAATATAGTATCTTCAAAACAGCAAGTTCTCATAATGAATCCAGTCATCCTGAATGATTTGGATATTGCACTATTTATATATTCATTGAACCTCAATTCAGTATCGAAGATGACTTCAAGATCATTGATTAAATGGAAATGCTTATATTGGAAGGAGAGTAATCAAATAAAATGGTTTTTTCCCTTGCGGGTGTCATAAACTTACACGTTATTGGCCTGTGACTTAGTTCTTGGGTTGGATACTTTTGTCGTTGCCTTTGTAATTGGTGATGCATCTTCATTCCTTGTCTTTGACCTCATGCTTTCCAATTCCCCCGTCAAAAGCTTTCCCCGCTTTTCAAGCTTAAGGCTTTCGTTATGAATATTTATTCTTCCT
This sequence comes from Pissodes strobi, assembly GCA_016904865.1. Taxonomy (NCBI): domain Eukaryota; kingdom Metazoa; phylum Arthropoda; class Insecta; order Coleoptera; family Curculionidae; genus Pissodes; species Pissodes strobi. The sequence continues at coordinate 3,569 of JAEQML010075318.1, forward strand.
AGGTCTGACCTAAGCTCAACTATTGTGCATTTGTAACTTTCTTTCTTTTTTGTAGAACTTTCTTGCTTCAAAATACTCCATGGCATCACGTAGGCAGAGACGCAATCATATTGTTGTTTTCTATTATGATATTCATGTATTTCGATACTACTCGACAGGCCACATCTGTGTTTACACTATACACTCCGTCCTGCATCTTCTGAGGATTATTATCTATTGATTTTTTAATATCGTGCTGTTTGGCATTTGTACATTTCGTGGATTTGCTCCATATTGCCCTCGAATTCAAACTGTTTTTTAGTCCATATTCTCCCTCTTCTTTTATTTTTGCTTCTCGTGCTTTAATTCTTTCCTTAGTTTCATCTTTTGGTTTAATCATTCAGTCCTCAAGTTCTGTGATTATGCAACTCCTCACACTTTTTACTACGGTCCTTCAAAAATATAACACTCATCTTTCTTTCAACACATTCAAGATGCAAAACACACGAAAACTGACTACGTGCCTGTTCGTTACCTCCCCTATCAAAGCATACGCTACAATGATAGCTTGAACTGATTGGCCAATCGGGTGGCTTGTTAAAATATTACCCAGGGCCGTATTCAGTCACATTAGCATCATTGTTCGTATTAAAATTAAGGTTTTGTTTAAATGGCGGCATACATGTGACCATTTCCGTTGCTTTTCTCAATTTTGTACTCGATATTCTCGGCATTTTTTGGATCTATTAGACAAACTAAAAAACTGCATTACTCATTTGACTGGCCAGCGAGATGCACGTCCTTGGAACGGAAATATATTCTTAATTAAATCTTGTCCGTTTTGCTATGGACAATTTTAACACACATTTTGTAGACAACAAACACTTGATGGCGAACAAGGTTTAAATTCTTATTCGTGACCGACACCGAACAGGCTATAAGGTGCAGCACGTATTACGAAATGTAATTCATTTTTCATATAATTTTGTATCGGTTAATTGGCTCAAAGTTTTTACTTGTAACAGCTTTCACAAGACGGAAACAACGGCCCAATTTGAGAATTCGATACCGACGAAAGAGAGATGGAGATAACGATACATTTTGAAAGAGAGGGGATTTTATAACCTGTGGGGATGGCACTAGCCTCGTAATATTTGATTTCGACCATTAAATCGGAAATGTATGCATAGCAAATCGGCATGCGGTCTAAAAGGAGGTCTAACCTATCTCTTCCATTAACTATAAACTATAATAAAACACAGGTGGCCAAACCGAAGAATTCGGAGTCCGAGATACCTTTATAAAAATGTTAAATAGTCTTGGGGAGCCGACCGACAGGTCGAAGAATATCGGCTTTGCCGGACGAATGTTAGAATAGGGAGAGGTATTAAAGCTTTATTAACGCTTGGTCGGGTGAACCGAAAATCGTTTTTTGATATTAACTCGGCTCGTGTTTAATAATATTATTAATAATAATATCCTTTATTGCCAGCAACATCATCCAAATAACAAAGCAACGTCACCAAATGGGCGTCTTTAGGTACCCTACATATAAGTTAACCTTGCATTACTTAAGATAAATTATACAAAATAAACAAATTTAATATAACAAACCAATGACATATCTAAAATACAAATGGAACATAGAAAATTGTATAATAGTACAGAACAATAAATTACCTATTGCCATAATGATGCACTTAGAGAATTAAAAGCAATATAATGTAAGAATGCAAAGACATGCGGTGCTATAAGTCAAATCTGAATGAATAATTTTTTTTCTGTTTTAAGTAATTTTTAAAATGTCTTTGGATAATTGAATCCTTCGGATCCCCTGCAACTCGATAATAATAGCTCGATACAATGGCTCTTTCTCAAAGAAAGTAGAATTGTGCATTGGTATGCATAAAGTGTTTGCATTTCTTGTTTGTGTTGTCATGGTTTGGGCGCTAACAGCACAAAGATATCCTACAGACGCCTTAAAGATGCCATGTTCAGATATTCGAGACATCTTATAGATGTCCTGTTTACGCCTTGTGTCTTCTTTAAGACATCTTTAGGACATCGAATGTTACAAAAAACAACGTAGTAAAGACGTATTTATATGACATCTTAAAAACCTATTTGTATGACATCTTAAAGACGTATTTATATGACATCTTAAAGACGAATTCATTTTAAAATCATTTTTTCATAAATTAAAAAGCTAATTTTTTAAAAAATATGTAATTATCTGTTATTATCAATCAACTAAATGTTAAATGTTTAATGTGATTTTGATTGGTCCTTCTGCGATCTTCTTAACAATGGTGCAACGCTGCAACCTGCACCCGAAGTAAACGTTTCGACTTTCGACCTCCGTTTCGACACTTTCAGCACGATAAACGTAACGATACAAACCACAAAGTAATACAAACTATCAAAGATTTATTATATTTCACAAATTCACAAGCCAAAATCAAATTTTATCGAGAATGAACAACGTTTATGCCGGGCAGCCGGTGCCGGTGACGCTTTAAAATGGGCCGCTCCAAATTGCAACACAGAACCAGGGTTGCCACATGAAAAACCTAAAGACTCCTGATTAATGACAAAATAACAACTTTTACTCGCAAAAGGTGATCAAACTAGTTTAAAAAAGAGGAACCTACTAAAAAAACCAAGCGATTTTATGAAAAATTATTGCATACATTGAAAATGAAATAAAAAATTACGATTATAAATAGAAATGCGTATACGAATAAAAATTAAATTATTTGTTATATGAATAATGAAGATTATAAGGTTATTTCTATTAAACATTTTTTATGATATTTTAATTGCCACATATCACTAATAATTGCAATAGACCTACAAACATTACCAAAATACCCAAATTTCGGATAAAATACCTATAAACGGCAACACTGTAGACCTTTACTGTTGTCGTTTCATTTCGTTTGTTCAAGGTATATTTTCTATAATTTCAGAAAGATTGACAAAGGCTTTAAAAAAACGTCTTAAAGACGTTCATCTGAATCAACTCTAAGACGTCTTCTGAAAGATGTATTAAAGATGTCGTGTTTAGGTCTTCAGACGTTCAGGCCAGGCATAATATGGACATAAACACGACGTCTTTGAGATGTGGTGCTATCTGGGGGCATATGTCTGAGAAATGATAGCAAATCAAGAGGGGTTCTTTTTTACAAAGACAACAAGTGAAAGAAAATATAACGATGGCACTGTCAAAATGTCAAATTGGTCAAAGTATGGCCTACAAGATACAGTAGGGTGTAGACCAAAAATACAGCGTAATATTCGTTTCTGTGCCCTAAAACTTTGTCAACACCTTTCCCAGATCTCCAGAATAAAATGCAATAGCTTAACACTGACTGTATATCGGAGAGGTAAAACATCCGCATTTAAAGATCCTTTACACAAATAGTGCACTATGTAAAAATCGACCTCTCCTATTGGTCGATCCATCTCGTATAACGATATATCTGCGTGATGCAATCGATTTCTATCAAGAGCTCTCGTGGTGTAGAGGTTTATAGAGCTGGGTCTCACCTGGTTAGTTTCCTTTTCTTGAGCCCCCGTAGCGAGCGAAGCGAGCGGAGGGCCATGCGGATCGACCAATAGGAAAGGCCGATTTTTATATAGTGCACTATTTGTGTAAAACATCCTTACAGTGCTCAATAATTTGAAATGTAAATATAAATACATGTTGTTTGAGGTTACACTCTTACATCTTATAATTAATAAATGACATTTGATCATCTTTTGAATTATATGGCTTCAGCTGCCAGAACTAATCGGTCATCCAGGCTCTATACTAACATCGTTAAGTAGGCTGTCAGAAAGTATGACGTCACATCATCTTATGATTCAAGTGCTTTGAGTTGTTAAAAATAGGTAATGTATTCAACCTTTCCCATTTGTATTAGTCAACCTTATAAATCTTGTTTCCTTAATAATTATAATTTAGCAACCTTTTGGAGACAATAAACGACAGGCTACGTTATTAAGTCCTTCAAAAAGATGCGAATTAACAGCAAACATTTACACTAAATTTTAAAAAACCAAAAATATTTATTCTAAACTAAAACAAGCATTTTTATATCGTGCAAACTATTAAATACACAAATTCTAACTTTTTTGCCATCAATTAATACCAAACGTCAGGTACTTACCACTAGCATCTAGCCGGACCGTTCAACTGTCCAAAATTCGGACGTAATGTTAATGTTGCGCATGCGTATTCTATATTTTTATGATCAGGGTGCCCGTCCTGTAATTGATTTGAGGTTAGATATGAAATATATTAGCGGTAACACATACAAGCTGTTGTATATCCACTATAATACGACTCTTAACCCATTTTTTTTTTATTATTAAATTAATATTTCACTTCAGGCAACGAATAGGAACTAACCAAAAATCAGGACACAAAAAAATTAAAAAATGTAGTACGATAATCCACTATTACATCTTTTCCAACAACGTGTTACACAAACAATTATTTAGAAGTAATTTTTCTACTTAAATCCAATAAGGGAGCAGCAGTAAGATATTCAATCTAAAATACGCATGTGCAACATTAGGTACGTTCGAATCTTGCAATTTCAGTCATAGACACCAGATACTTAACACAATTTAGCTATTCTGGTCTTATATTTATTAATTTAAACAATAATTTTATTTGAAATGTAAATATAAATACATTTCGTTTAAAGTTACACTCTTCCCTCATAAAAATTAATGGCATTTGCTCTTCTTATGATTTTTTTGGCCTCAGCTGCCAGGACTAATTGGATGATCTATCTATAATAAGATTCCTAAGTATTCTGTCAGAAAGTATGACGTCATATTATATTTGATTCGAGTTCAAAAATCTTTCCCATTTGTATGACAACCCTACAAATCTTACCTTAATAATTTCAATTCAGCAACCTTTTGGAAGCAATAAACGACAGTCTACGTTACCGGGCCGTTTAAAAAGGTGCGAATTAACAGCAAATATTTACACTAAATTTTAAAAAACCAAAAATAATTACTCTAAAATGAAAGAGGCATTTTTATATCGCGCAAACTATTAAATACACAAATTTTAGTTTATAGGGGTTATTATCAGTTAATACCAAACGTCAGGTACTTATTGAATTCAAGCGTTTACTGCACAAGTTAATTTCAGTCATCGACACCAAATACATTTTAGCTATCCTGGTTTTTTATTTATTAATTTAAACAATAATTTTAATTGAAATGTAAATATACAAACATTTCCTGTGAGGTTTTACATAATAAAAATAAATGACATTTGCTCGTCTTTTGAATTTTATGGCCTCAGCTGCTAGGACTGACTCTATACTAGCATTACTAAGTAGTATGTCAGGAAGTATGACGTAATATCATTTTATTATGTATCGATATGATATAAAGGCAGAGGCAACTGGTAGTAGTAGTAGTAGTAGTAAGGGTGGGGGGACCGAAGCCCGGTATGTAGGCCTATAAGTCCCTTTTCACCATCCCCGATCCGCCCTCTCCTACCTGGCCACTTCCAACACCCGGCCCGCACTGAAACGGCTTGTCACCTTGATAAAGTTGAGGACGTCCTCCCAGTCCAGATCCTTTAGATCTTCCCGAGCAAGTGTTGGTGCTCGCAGTATCTTCCTCCTTAGGTGACTCCACCTATCACAAATTCCTATATAGTGGTATGAGGACTCCTCCCCTGTCCCGCAGGCAGAGTGGGCTGTCCCTCACGCCGATAAGGTGCAGATGTCTGTTTAGGCTTCCATGCCCAGTCACAATACCTACCAAGTTTCTGATGTCCTCTCGGCTCTTTTTTAGCAGTCGCCTTGCTCTGGATCCGTCAGGATTTAGAATCATTTCCTTGGCTTGTCTGCATCCTTCTTTTCCTCTCCAATTGTGCTTTGTCTTGTTCCAGGCCCAGTTATTTAGTTCCTGAGAGATTTGCCTTTTACTTAAGCCCAGACCAGGCTCTGGACCGACGAGGTGACTCATTGAGCCTTGTCTTGTCGGCCCGTTCGTTGCCCTCGATGCCACTGTGCCCTGGAACCCATCTGAGTCTTACTTCCTTGCGCACAGCCAATCTGTCTAGGGCGTCTCTACATTTCTGAACTAGCTTACAGCTTGCCCTTGGTCTTTGGATCGCCCTGAGAGCGGCTTGACTGTCCAAGTAAATATATATATACTCTCTACACCTTCTGCTCCTTCCGCCTTGGTTGCTACTTCCCAAATAGCAAACACCTCCGCCTGGAAAACAGTGGCATAACTCCCCAGCGAAGTGCTTTCTCCTGATTTAGTGTTGTCTAGGTATACACCGGCTCCGGATGACTGTGTATTAGCCATCTATGAGCCGTCAGTGTACCATGCGTGTACGCCACTCGGCGTACGTACCTGGCCTGACAGCCACTCTTCCCTTGATGGAAATTCCACTTGGAAATTCCTTCTCAGTCTTAATCTGCCATCTGGAATATTGCTTTTGGTCACAATGATGGGTAGATCCCTACTCATTTTGGCGGCAATAGTCGTATGGCCTTTCCCTGTGTAGTCCGTTCGCCATAGGACACTGTCGATCATCCTTTTGTGAGCCGCCATTGCCTCTCTCTCAATCCAGACCGGGAGGTCCGGCAGCCCCAGGATGATGTTCAGTGCTGCTCCGGGAGTTGTTCTCAATGCTCCGGTAATACCCAAACAAGCCAGCCTTTGCAGTCTGGCCAGTTTCTGGGCATTAGTGGCTCTGGCCACCAGACCACGGATCCGTAGGAAATCCTCGGTCTTATCACAGCAGTGTACAGCCACTGGAGGAATTAAGGTTTAAAACCCCACTTCCTACCTACCGTAATTGATAACTGGCCCCGTAAATGTATCCACTATTTTTGAATCTCTTTTTGTTTCACATAACTTCTTATACATATTTCCTTGCCATTCATCTAAGCAGGCGAACGTAGATGGAGCAGTCATCGCTTTTTTCATAGTTGTCAAGTGGCTTCCAGTTTCTGTATATAAATTTTGATATTCTTTTTTTTGCTCACGCTTGATTAAGAAACATAAGTTATACAATGAATAAAAATTTTTAAATTTGACAACGCTGCACCAGAACGGTGACGCGCATTGCCTTTGTCATTCAGTTGAACTCGTGTCAATTTCGATTGTTTTTGCTTTCATTTCTTAAAGAAAAATTACCCAGAAATAATAATCGAAACAAGATTTAGTGCAATTTAGTTACATTTATGTCAAATCCACAATCGATAATTGAAAGCCTTTACAACTAATAAAAAATATTTATGTTTATATTAGATAGTCTATTTGGCCATTCAGTTTTACAATGTTATTTATTTTAGTGGTATTGATTCGTATTGTCTGTAAGAAAAATATATATCAAACCGAAATAAATGACGTTTTGAATTATATGGAAGTATTTATTTAATTGAATGAACCTTCAAATTTTGAAAAAAAGAAAAGATGGTTAATTTGAATTCGGCGGGCAAATGACAGCGTCCGCCTCGTGCGCCATCTGCGTTCACTTGCCCAGAAGGCAAACAAAGAAGGCAATGCAGTTTTCTCCCTCTCGGATGATTTTTAACATTGAGTTGCGCGTCTCTCCCTTGTCTCTGATGAACGTTTAATATTTAGCTTGAGGGACACAGGATAAGTTCAATCAATATATACAAGTTTCTTAATCATTTTACTAGATCATAACGACGTGCATGGTTAATTAATATTCAAAACCTGCGGCCATACCTCCCCCATATTAACATTTTTAATGGGCCCTATCCTAGGCAGAGTACCAAGCATGAAGTCTGCATTCGACCATATAAGATATCTTGGGAGACGAACTTTAAAGCTGTTGCCTCATAAATATTAACTTTTACATTAATCTCGAAATCGACTCCTAAGCCGAGTCTTTTCGCTTATATGAATAGTATTTTATCTTTCTGGTTTATCTAGTAGGTGATTTTTAAGTGGGCGTGTAAGGTATATAAGGAGAGCGGGAACGACCGCGGAATAGGGTCAGCATTTCGGTCGATAGAGCGTTTAATTCGAAACGGCTTAATAATGCAAGCGAAACACGGTTTTCAAATATGTTAATTAAAATATAATTTTAGAATAAACATTGTCTTTGAATGTTTACGGTTACATTCTCATTTTTGCAGCTCGATTAAAGGAGAATTACCCGCCAAAAGCCGCAGTATAAATGGGAACCATAAAAAAAAGAATGTACTTGTGGACTATAGGCCTGCACAGGGTATTAGGTTATGACGCATAACTCTCTTACCCCTTTTGTCTTTACCAAATCTCTCTCTCTCTCTCTCTCTCTCTCTCTACATTCGATCGGCGCACGCGCCGGCGCGGCGCCGTGTCACGTATTTCGTAACGCGTTCACCAACTTATTCTCCAGGGACAGGAAGTTTAACTTCAATAAATACCAACCGACAGAAAGAGAGTAAATATGTAGATAATAAAACCTAAAATTAATATCGTAATATGATCGTCAATTAATATGCAAACGGTTCCGCCACATCCAGTACGGTCATTTAATGCTAATCGTCCACTTTTATGACATACTAAGCATTAGTTTTCTAATGACTGTCGCACATCGGAACTATAACATAGTGCGTTTATGGAACTCACATTATGATGCGATTTTATAGACCCTTGCTATGTTAGCAAAATGTTATTAGAGAGCTTTTGAGACGAACGAAATAACGTTACGTGGCAGGTCAAGCGTATATAAACAAACATGATTAAAATGGCGCCGACGACAGATGTGTCTAAAAGTGATAGTAACAAAATTTATTTTGAATGCTGTAAAACGCGAATATGCAGTTACGCAATATGCATTAAATGTGGGAAAACATACCACAAATCATGTGCAATAAGAGATTTTGATACAAAAATAAAATTTATTGATGAAACGAGATTGACGTGTTGTGATTGTGAAAGCAGTGCCATAACCTCAAACTTAGAAAAACTTCAAATGGAAATTTTACAAAAGGACAAAAAAATTATTCTCTTGCTGTATGTTAAAATTAACAAATAAAAAACCAAAATAGCTAAATTGTGTTAGGTATTTGGTGTCGCTCAAGTATTGAGCAGTAAACGCGTGAATTCGGTAGGTGTCTGAGGTTTGGTATTACTTGATAATAAGCCCCAGAATTTGTGCATTTAATGGTTGGTAAGAGATAAATTAGTTATAAGCTTATATTAAAGCCACAAGAATATAAGGGTAATATAGCATATTTTGTTTAGCGATGAGCCCCATATAGGAAACCTGGTGTTCCAATATTATGGAGGCCTTGACCCAGTGATGGAGTTGTCGGCAATGAATGGAGATCAATTTGTGGCTCGGTGCAGAAAAGGGATCCAGAAAGTACAAGTTTGTATAAGGTTTAGTTAATATTATGTCTAAAAAATGGTAATGTAGGGAGTTAGTTGGGGTAGTTAAATCAGAAGCCTGGAGGTCTCTAGAAATATTTTCTTTGAAATGTCGACAAGACCTTTATTCAAAATCTCTATACTTAGTGGTAAATAAACTTGAAATTTGTGATTTCTAGAGGTAGTTCACTTCAATAATTTCAATCGTATCTCGCCCACCAAATATAAACAGTATCCTTGTGAGGGAGAGCTTCAAGTCTTAACATTTATTAGTAGTGTAATTTCACAAGGAGCAAGCAGTCTTTAGCCCATTACCCTTTTTAATATATACAAATATAAATAATGGCCATTATACTCTCTTTGCTCACGATACTACTATCCTATGGCATGCCAGCCATGAAGAGACATTTACTCAGATTATTAGTCTTGATTTATGTCAGTTATATTTAATGCCTCTGAAATTAAATACAAATTGTATGATATTGGATTGGATATACTATGCACAATTAACGACAAACAAAAATTTTTAGTTTTTGGATTTACTGATATATGGCAGACATTTCAAAGAGCGGAAGCTCTGTTTGCCAAGAATGTTCATCCAGGCACTCTGAGAAAAGTATATTTCTCAACGATAGAATTCCATGACTTAAGGTTTTAACTCATTGTTTGTATTGCATCAGCAGGGAGGCCTCAGAATAATTTTCAAAATCCAATAAGTTTTAGAAATTTAATTGTCATATGCTGACCGGGTTATACCAGCTAATGCAAGACAAGATTCAAAGTGAGTTTGCTCAAATGCGAGAGGACAAGTTTTCCTAAGTCTTCAGCTGATTTTTGAGAAATTTTAAGAACTGACAAGAAACCACTCAAAAATGGGAAAAGTATTAGCTAAATTAAACAAAACTATAAACGAATAATTTTTATACGACATAGTAATACATGCATCCGCACACTT
>JAEQML010075319.1:0-13883 GCA_016904865.1 Pissodes strobi
GGGATAAGACGGGATATCTGCTATAAAAAGATTGAAGAGTAGCGGCGATAGTACGGTACCCTGTGGCACCCCGGCGCGTAGTCTCCTACTGACCGAGGTATGTTTGCCGATGCGGGTTGAGAAAGAGCGTCCGGCAAGGTATGACGCGATAAGGGCGGTCCAGTACAGAGGCATACTGTACTTTGCCAGTAATTTGTACAGGAGCCCCGCGTGCCACACCTTGTCGAACGCTTTCTCGATATCTAGCAACAATAGGGCGATCGACTGCCTGTTATTGAAGCCCTTATAAGTGTCTGAGGCAATTTTCGCGGCCAACATGACTGTGCCGTGTTGGCCCCGGAAGCCAAATTGTTCAGGCGGAAGTATCTTCCGTTCTTCAATAACCCTGCTTAGCCTCGATAAGATGATCCGCTCGGCCACCTTACCGAGGGTATTCAGGAGAGATATTGGCCTGTAAGACGAGGGGAGAGTCAGGTCTTTGCCTGGTTTAGGGAAATGTACTATGCAGGCTACCTTCCATGGTTTAGGGAACTGTTGCAACCGGATGATCGCGTTAATTACATGCATATATTGGACAAGTGTTTTCTTGGGTAAATTTTTAAGGACTATATTCGGAATAGAATCCGGGCCGGGTGTTTTGTTTCTCGGAAGACGACAAAGAGCTTTGCGGATTTCCGCCGGGGTAGTTTTTAGCTTATCAAGCACTGACGGAGGAATTGGGTATTTGGAATTGCAGAAGGTAGAGATAGTATCAGTGTACTGTTGTTGTTCAGGCAGGGTGTCCGGTGCCTCGCTATAGACGCCCTCCAGATAGTCCGCGAAGGCTTCCGCTTTTCCTAGATCATCGAAGATGTCTAGGCCACGATGCCTTATCTCAGGAATTTGTGCGTTACCTCCGCGGACTCGTTTGATGAGCTTCCATAGCGAGCCTTCTTCCCTGCTTACACTGTTGATATAGTTTAGCCAAGTTTGATTCCTGTGCTCCCGTATCAATACCTTGATTTCCTCCGTCAGCGCGTTGATGCGCGCGGATCCCGCTCTAGTCCTGTTTCTTTGCCATCTTCGTCGAAAACGGTTTCTAAAGGTGATGAGATCCTGGATATTTTCGGGAAGGGATTCAGTCCGGGGTTGTAAGTTAACCTTGGGACATATTGCATCACGGATGCGCTGGATGTTTGTTGTAAGAGTACTGACTTCGTTTTCTAGTTCCTGAACAGTCTCCAGTTGCCCGGGAACAACAGTTAACTCATTCAGCCTGGCTCGGAACATCCTCCAGTCAACATTCCTGTACGAAACGACGATGTCGCTCGTCGGGGGGACCCTGTGGTACAGGCCAATCTTGACTGGAAGGTGGTCCGAGTTTAAAGCGTTAAGCTCTTGCAGCTGAGTGGTTCTTATTGCACCACGGGTTATAGCGATGTCCAGGAACGAGTCAGAACGTAGAAAGGTGGGACTTGGAGTTCTGTGATAGGACATCTCCAGGTCGTTGTCGATTACTCTTTTGAGTAATCTACTCTTGGCGTTGGTTACTCCACCCCAGTCGGCGTGTGTAGCGTTAAAGTCACCAATAAGCAAAGTTACTTTATTCTGCGGGAGCAGTGCAAAAAAGTCGCGTTCCGTGAGGCGGAGAACCGGAGGCACGTAACCGCCGCAGATCAATACCTCCTACCTGTTGTAGGAGGTATTGCGCAGATACGTAGGCCGCTCTCTGTTTCGATACAAACATGTTCTAATGCAGTTATAAGATTTCGTATCCTTTTATAGCAGAGCGACCTATGTATGAGACAGGCCACGCCTCCTCCGATTCCATCGGGCCTATCAAATCTCTCTATGTTGTAGTTTTTAACTTTCAGTGTGAAGTTCGGTGTTAGTCTTGTCTCAGTAAGAAAAACGACCTGGAGATTGGACGAATAGATGAAATTTCGAAACTCGCCCATTTTAGACCTGATACCGTTACAATTCCAGCATGCAATATAGAGCATTTACACATTAAATGTGTCATACTCATAAGAGAAGAAGCACAGAGATGCCTGAATGATCTCTGCCTTGTTCCCTCTGCATGCTTCTAACATGTTTGAATAATGTTCTAAAGCTAGAAATAATTGTTCTAGGTTAACGAGTGAGTTAATCTTGTTAACCACATTGCTTAAATTAGCCATCATATTAGAGATATTGTTATTATTTACAGTATTTACATTATTTACATTTGGGTCGCGAGCAGTACCACTAACCTGTACAGTATTATTTGAATTGACATTTTGGGGGTCCTCTCCTCGTCGTAGCGGGGGGAACTGCCTTTTGTAATCTTCTTCACGGTGGCCATTGCTTAGGCCTTGGCCCCGTGGGCCGTCTGCTACTTGTTGTGTTGTCCTAGGGTCTCTCCAGGCAGGTTTCGCTGGGGGTGGTGCAGGGCGAAACGTCTGCTTGGGTTTAGCTGTTGAGGTGGTTTGCAACATATTAAGTTTGTAGACAAACACAGGACATTCCTCCTCGATAGAACGGTGTGCACCCCCGCAGTTTACACATTTCAGGAAGTCCTGGTTGCAGCTGATAATCTCGTGGGGACCGGCGCATTTGCTGCAGGCAACACGGCGGTTGCAGTACGTTTTTGCGTGGCCGTACTGCTGGCAGTTTTTGCACTGCAGCACCGGTTTTCCTGAACGCCTGGTTTCCCAGCTTATGCGGACGTGCATGAGTGTCCTAATTTCGGTGTTTAGCTTTTTAACGGTGAAATTAATGCCTAGTATAACCAGGTACATCGGCACTCTCGTCTTACGCATTTCAAAGACGTTTTTAGGGCTAATATTATATTCATCAGAGAGTGCTTCCGTTATTTCTTGCGGCTTTACGTCTCCGTCCAACCCTCGGAGGACGAAAGCTCGCGTCTTTTCTTGCGCCTCGGCGTAGGTATGGTATTCAGTTTTCTCATGCTCTAGAGTTCTTTTTAGTGTATGCAAATCGTTCATCGTTTCACAGTACACAATTACGGAATTTTTTGTGTACTTCAACGTATAGCGTGTTATTCTCATCGATTTGAGATCTTCCTGTAACTGCTTGTGATCTTGTGGCCTACCCTTAATGACCACAGGAGGGGGTGGTTGGGCTTTTGGCTTAGGAGGAGCCTTACCCTTACGGCTTTGATTAGCCCTTTGTTTGGCGCTAGTTGAGGCCGATGTTGAGGCCACGCTGACCGTGTCCTCGTCTTCTGTTGGGACGTCTTCTAGTGCCTGAAATTGGTTGGTGGTAGGTATTGGGGGTTGGCCCATGTCCAGGGTAGTTATCCTAAAATTCTTTTTGAAAGGTATCTGCCGGAAGGGCGTTTTGAAAACGTCTTTCTCATTAGTCGGTACCAGGAGTGCAGGATTATTAGGAGGAGGCGGGGCCAAAAACTTGGAGCCGCCTTCCTGGCCGGTTGCCGATACTCTCGATGTTGTTGCTAGGCGCGTTTCTTGCGACTTTTCTTCAGGTCTTTTTTCTTTGCTCGACCGTTTTTGCTGATCGTCTAAGGTGACCTTCAGCTTTTTGGAAGGCTCACCCGACAAGTTTGTTGGGCTTGCCTTTTTCCTTCCAGTGTCGATTTTCGCCTGGACTCTACTTTTTATGAGTATTCTAGTTGGGTGTGCATCCTTGTAATGTTGCCTAACTTTCGATGATAGCTTAAGGATGTCGTTTTGGCTAATCTCGCCAAGATTCCTGAGTTTTTCTGTGTCCATTCTGCATTGAACACAGATTTCTGAATAGCTTAAAGAACGATTTCTCAATTTTAATAAATTAGAGTCAGATATTTTTAGGTCGGAGTTCGACTCAAACGAGACATTGAACATGGTGTCCTCGTCCTCCGTGTTTTCGCCCATCATGGGCTCAGTTGCCGGGGTTACGTCCCCGGCGACTAGAAAAGTGAAGCAATTACGCTTTATGCAGCCTTTACTAATTACTGTAACATATAAATACGCAGGCAAACGCCAAGTTCATCAGGCTTTAGGGTATCTCAATCCCGCTCAATCTAGTTGCGGGGCAGTACACAGGTACGTCTACTTCTAGTTGTTCTATCCCACAACCCCCATATCTGTGAACACCTATGCACAGGTATAGGACGATCAGGTCCTTACCTAACCTGGATGAACGTATGCACAGGTCTACGGCATTCGCGGGCTACTAAAAGTATAGAGAGAGTCGAATTTGTGAAGTGTCAGAATTTCCAGTAAAGGGATAGTTTTTGGGGAGTTTTAAAAAGTAGCGAAAGTGCCTTAGCAATTTATAACTTAAACTAGACTTACCTTATAAATATCAGAACAAATACTTAAATAAAAGACAACTCCGCTCACACAAACTTTATTAATAAAATAGTGACTTCGCTTGCTAGAAAAACTTTGAACTAAACCTCCCTCGAGAAGACATACATTTCATATTAATTGGGTATAGTGTAAACTCTTAATTCATCTATAGTCTTAAACACGCCTTTATTAGTATACAGTCTAACCGTTGTTAAGCTGTTTGTATCTAAACTTGTTACTGTTTTTATCGATGTGTCTCCTTTATTATCTCTTCTCAACTTGACGTAGTGCATTCCTAAATCTGATCTACTCTTCTACACGCTAAGTAAGGCGTGGCGTCACAGATAAAAAATACAAGTCGTGACAATATTAAGGTTGGTTCGAAATAAAAAAATGCTGTTGTTTAGATGAACGAGTCGTTTTGCTTCTTAATTCATGAAGATTTTATTTAAGTATTAAATTGACTTCTCGTTCTTTTTGCTGAAAACTGTTTGGTCTCGCTAATTGCCGGCTTTTCTCCGAACCTCGAAAATTAAGAGACGATTCTCTTCCGAAAATGTTATTTTAAAAAAACTTATGATAGCAACGTACGGTCGCGCACATTAAGTTAGAAAATTTCACATGTTGTATAGGAAATAGCCGACGTCGGGTATAAATAGACACTTTGTAATGTTCGGACGTAGTTTGACGTAGAGAGCGCGGACCGAAAAGTGGCCAGAACGAATTCCACGTTGAATTTCAGTTCATCAGCTTTCAGTATTGCGTTGTTTTGAATTGTGTTTGCCCAGGGCGAAATATTCTTTGTTCCGATTGGTCGAAACGGGGCTAAAATTCTCGAATTACTGCGGTTCAGTGACGTAGAGTGGGTATTCGAAGCCGGGGTAAGTCCAGAATACATACAGTAAAGCTTATTATAAGGTTTAGGTCACCCCCATATACAAATCCATGCGAATGAATATTTATTGATAATGAATTTAGAATATCAATTTTGTAATAATGCAACTTTCAGATTAACAATTTTGAAATAAATAGATATCGTCTTCAAGAAGTAGATGTTAAAATGCGAATCAAAAATTAACCAAAAGTCACAAGAAATTGCGGAATTTGCTCTTTTATAGATAAAGAACGATTCTATAAGTTGCTATAATTAGTTTTCGGTTCTTTATAGGCACTCAAGGTGGAGATTTAAAAAAAAAATCGCAGGGCTTCCAGTAATCAAGAATCAAAATTTGCCGAAACGACTTAGAAAAGTGCAAAGAGAAAATAACTCTGTAAAATCTAAAAATTTCAAGTTGACCCTTTTATAGGCGCTCAAGTTTAAAATTAGAAATATTATTAAAAGGTCATAGAAAAGTGCGGACAAAGAACCACTATAAATTGCTATACCTAATTAATAAATTAATCCAGATTTAAAAAATTTAAATCTGCAACCCCTCAAGTAATAAAGAATAAAAACTTAATCAAACGAGATAGAAAGTGCGGTGTTCATAGTATCTATAGAGAGAGAGAGAATGTCTCTATAAAGTCTAAGAATTTCAAATTAATACCATGAGTTTCACGGTTTTTATAGGCGCTCAAATAAGATGTTAAAAAATATATATAAAATTCGTAGACTTTTGGAAAACTGTGAATCAAAAATTAACCAAATATCATTGTACAGTGTGGTTTTTATTGCTCTATAGAGAGAGAATTGCTTTCTAAACTATGAAAATTTCAAATTGCTACCATGAGTTTTGAAGGCGCGTTCAATTTCGAGGCTTAAAAAAATTAAACTTGAAGACTAGATAATAGCAAATTATTAAACCACATGCTACAGAAAATTCACAAATCACAACAATTGTATACTATTCCAAGAGGTACAGAGTTTTTCTTAGGTGCTCACGTATAGGATTAAAAAATTTATATAAAAAAAATTCAATTTGCTTACGGCTTGCTACTCGGATAATAGCGAATCCAAATTAAACCACATGTCACACTCTTCACAATAGAGAAGGCCCGGCACTAAGAACCCTGAAGGTTTCATATTGCTATAATACGTTCCCAGTGTTTTATAAACACTCAAATTCGAATCTATTCGCGGGCATGTCACAGCAATAAGCTGTGGTCACTTGGAGCTAGCCCTAGCACGGCACTTAATGAGTCCAATGTATTATTTCACTTCACGCATGAGAACAGGAACTTACCAAAACTAACCCAAGGCATGGCCAAAATGAAGAAAAAAAAATCTTTATTCTATTTTGCGTTGAAAATGATTCCATTTCGATGCGCAAATGCGTGTCGAAAAGAGGTTTCTGTTTGGCACGCATTTTGTTGACTGGTTGCTATGATATTAACAAAATTAGCTGCGTTCGTTATTGTCATCTTTTTCCTCGATTTGCTCTAACATTTTGACAGGCACGTGACTTGGATTTTCAGTTTAAATACACAGACCTCGTGACTGTCAAATTTTCAGAGCAAATCGACGAAAAAGGTGACAAGAAGAACGCAGCTATTGTTCAAGGTCAAGGCCCACTAGCAAAAATTTCGACACCGTTTTGAATAGGTTTGTTCTAGCAGCGGTTTCAAACCAAAGCCAAGCCATCCGGAGTTTGCGCATTGCAATATAAGGGACACTTAAATCGCTATGCGCAAACTCCGGATGGCTTGGCTTTGGTTTGGGTTTAAATCGCTGCTAGAACAAACCTAATGGGATTCCTATGGTTTTCATTAAAAAACGTGCAAAATAGGAAAAATAGTTTAAAATAGACGTTTAAAAGACATTTCGCGCACTAATTTCGTGCTCGTGCGAAAAAATACTTAAGATCTTTTAAAACTAGTATCTTAATATACTATTTACAAAGATAACCGTAATTTTTTACAGGAATTGCACCCGGGCCGCAGCGCGCGAGATTTCAGTTCATAATGCACTTGTGAATGAGAAGCGCGTGATTGGCTAGCTACGTAATGTGACGCATGTCCTCCTGATTCAACCAGTTGTATGTTAGTCAGCAGATGGTCTAGCCTTCACTTCGGTGACTCGGGTTCATTTGTTAAGTAAACAGTTTTTTTCTTGATTTTTGGGTTTTTTCTTGGGTATGGCTTAAGTTAGCAATTGTTTAGTTTCCTTGTTTTGAGCCCCGGAGCGAGCGAAGCGAGCGGAGGCCCATATACTTGCCAATTGCAGGTATTTAAATCGCATGCATTCACAAGTGCACTACGAACTGACATACCGCCCGCTGAGCCGTGTCACAAGAATGCCTGAGGAATTAACAGTACTCTAAAGTGACGTCAACCCACCAGTCAGCAGCGGCTGATATAGACAAGCGTCTGTAGACCCGATATAATTTTCGATACCGACTCTAGCGCCATCTAGTGCAGATGGCGTTGACTCAAGCGATTGCATTCGCGCTATGTCATCGTGATGCAATCGATTTGCATATAAGGCGTGGTGGTCCAGAGGACTAGATGGTTAGTTTGGGTTAGTTTGGGTTAGTCTGAACTCGGCAGCGGCATTTATCGGGATCGGAGGCTCGGGTTCAAACCCCGTTGTTTTCTTTTTTTTTTAAGGTTAAGTTTCTAAACAGTTTTTTTCTTGATTTTGGGTATGTCTTGGGTTAGTTTGGGTTAGCACCTGGTTAGTTTCCTTTTCTTGAGCCCCCGTAGCGAACGCAAGGCCATGCGAAAAGTGATATTACTTATTGTAATACGTGCCCGTACTTTGGATGCACTTTTTCCAAAATATGTTGCTTTATTTAACTAAAAACCAGGATATATTTAATAAAAGCCGTATTATAGTCGATATACAGTAGCTTGCATGTGTTTCCGCGAATACATTCACAAAGAATCCCCCTTCTTTGTGAATATATTCCACGCAAGGCCAGCCTATGTAGTATAGGTGGCCTTTGGTATCGAAAATTTGGTCGGGTCGCTAGACTCTTGTCTGATATAGCATAGTGCCGTAAGACTGAAAAGAATCTCATAATGCGGTTACTCGGGCCTCTGTGCAATAACACCTCTGCAAAAGGAACAAGTGCCTACAAAATTTTAGCGCGTGACGTATTGCATTTGAGCCATTGCTATTTGGAGCGAAGATGTAGATAGAACGCTTTCGGGTGGCAGGGTAATCGCAATACAGGCTCAAGTGCATGCATGGTTGCCGGACTACTGCGATAGTAGCGAATATTAGGATGCCCGTATATAAAGAATACATCTCTTAAATTACAATTTGTCCAATATTGCAAAAATCATATTTCCATAAAATGTTCTTTCCTCTTTCTATAATGTGGTATTTCGTAATTTATTTATTTAATTATCTAATACTACTATCCTGTTCGGCATTTTCTTACTATAATGAGAACAAATAAATAAGTACGTTTTAAATTTTGTGCATTATTACTAACCAACTATCTAAATACATACATGCGTACATATGTATTAAATATATTATTCATATTATGTATCTATCTATAAAATATACACAGACACCTTGCTTTTACATACCTACATATTTAAAATCATTATGATCGAAACTCTACTGTAATTTCCTTATACAACCGGCAACAGCGCAGAAAACAGACGAGATCCGTTTGGGTCTCAGCCGGTTGCAAATGGCTTCTTAAATCGACATTTAGCGTTATCTTGTTGCTAATACTTCGTTGTATATTTAGGTATACAATTTATATTGTTATGCGTATTTTTAAATACGTAAAACTATATATTTCGGAAACACCTGTTGCTTGGCGGCAACTTGATGGTTTGTGTTCTCTTTCACTATGCAGTATATCATATTTATAACATTTTGTTGTGTTTAATTGTATATTTTGTCCGGTACTTTTGTGATAACTTAGTGTAAGTAATTATGCCTCACGAATGTTGCATACCTGGCTGCAATGGGAGCTATATAAAAATTGGCCTAACCACTGAACCACTCGAGCACTTCCAGATAATTCATTGCATCGCAAAAACATCGGTAAACTGACGAGAGGCTAAATAACGAGTTGCGATCCGTCAGCCGGGATATTATTATGGCTTTGCATGGCCCTCCGCTCGCTTCGCTCGCTCCGGGGCTAAAGAAAAGGAAACTAACCAAGTGTTAACCCAAGCCTTATCCAGACATACCAAAAACTCCCAAAATTATGGATCGCAACTTGGTATTTAACCGCTCCGACCAATTAAATCATGAATCTAACTTGCATTTTAGCCGCTCGTGTAAAACTGATGGCCAGCCTTGCCAACGGTAAATTATCAAAATGCTCCCCCTATGAAGCGAAAACGCTCACATTCACTAAAAATATCATTTATCTTCATTAAGTTTTTGAAAAGAGAAAGATGATAAATTGGATCAAAATGAACCGAGAATCTGTTCTAACTCGTTTCATCTTAAATGGCTTGTTGGCTTCTGCTACCTACTATACAGGGCAATTTGCCAGCACATTCAAAGTAGTCCACGGATTGCCTCATTCTAAAACATACCCCAAACTCAAATATTACACCTCACAAACAACCTTAATAATGAATTGTTATTCTTTGTAATCTTAGTGTGGTATCTGTAATTAGCATTTTGCTGTTGATACTCGTGAAACTACCTTTTTTGAGTTTAAATATCTCTCGCCATTTTTTAAAACATTCACGGCTCCTCCTCCCTTTTTCCACCTGCCCTACTCTACAGGTAAATCCCCGATTTTAATTCATATTCAACATATAACTAAGAAACTTAAGTCCTTAAGTCTTCATTTTGAGACATTATTTCTCTCGCAATCCGCCAAATACCTATTTTGATTAATTCGGCGCCAATTACCAAAACAACATTGTTTAGATCAGTTGATCGTGACGGAGAAAACTGCACATGGCATACATTGTTTTCATTTTCGCTAAACAGAGAGATGTCGACGTTATGTTTACCTATGCCAAAACTATTTATACGTTCTGCCTCATCATGTAGAACATTACGAGCGATTAGCACATTTTCAAAAAAAAAAAACACAAATGGACTAGTCGAAAAAACAGCTGTACCTGGCTGGACGTATAAAGTAAGAACAGTACGAACAAGTCATGATTGTCTTATTGTCTAGACAAGTTTGGTACTTCCCAGTGTATAAAACAATTGGTGCGGTTTGGTGATTGTGAAATACGGACAACCATTGAAGTGCTCGTGACTTTTTGCCAAGTAAAGTCCCATTTGGCGGCTTTGTACTTTTGATGTGAAATGTGCCTATTATGCTTTTACCAATATGACCTGGTAAGTCACGACTTTGATCGTGGTTCCATTGGGTGGGAATTTAATTTAATCTAGCTAGCTTCCACGCAATTTTGGTCCACTTGTTTAGACCAATATTGATTTGTTCTCGTCATATAAGAAATCGTCACTCATCTTCAAAAGAATGGTTCCTGATGGTTTATATCGGAAAATCCCGATCCACTTGAACCCTAAACCCATCCGTTCTAAAAATAGACATTAAAATTATAATAATTTCAAAAATCGTATGCTGCCGACATATTATTATAAAAACCTTTAAATATAATCGCTCAGTTAGTTGGCCAAGAAGAACTGCACACGTTATTAGTCCACATTCGCAGGCATGTTTATTTATTTTGAAATGTATTATTAGATGCAGAAAGGCAAAATAAAATACGTACATTATTGACACTAATTTTGAACTTTAGCTAAATGCTATAGTTGTTTTTACGCCAGTATAGTTCAGCGTGCACGTCCCATTTCAAATCGTCATTTCAATTCTAGTGCTTATCAAGTGAAATATGACTATAAGGAATGTTTAGTTTGGTTAAATACGATCAACATCTCTTTCTAACTAAAATCTATGTGAGTAAAATTTTATAAGTTCATAAAATGGCACTGTACGATAAGTAAAAATGCAAATTTGTCTTCCACGCCCAGCGAGGTCTCCAGATCTTTGGCCTATTGAACACGTTTGAAATGTCCTGGGTAGGAAACTGGGTCAGTCATCAAGCTCTTTTCGAGCAGGGCGAACACATTATTGAATGAAACTCCATTTGGGTATTCTATTAGTTCCCGTAAAGCGTCGGTAGTTGGCAGCTGCCTTAAATTAATTAAATTATTCAACTGAAACGACATAAATTAAACAGGATGTCGCTGAAAAACCCTTTTGAAAGATTGCCATCCTAATTAATGGCCGTAATATTTAAAAATAATTTTCGAATTTCAAAAATAGATATTACTTCGAATACTCCTACACCTCTCCTTGCCATAAGTATCAATATTTTTATATGATTTAAAAAAAAATATTTGGAAACCGTTTATCTTCTTTGCAAAAAGAAGTGAGCGGCGATAAATCGGGGTTTCCTTTGAATATATTATGATGCATTGTTACTATATATATTTTTGGAAATAATAAGACTTATAACGTGAAACCACGCAAAGCTATAATTCTCTAATGATAATTTGATTTTTACTAAATTTAGCTTACTCATCTCGTAAAATGTTGGATAAAAAGTAAGGATCATCTTCAACCTTTAGCTCTAATATTCATACGGAAAATCAAATCAAGGCATTCATACTTCGGTACCTTTCTTTCTTTAGTGCTTTAACGGCTTCTGCTACACATACACAATTTGCCAAATCATTCTGTTGGCATCCAAGTTTTGGTCTACTTGTAAGTCATATCTCAAACACTGATTAATCGACTCATATCTCAGGTAATGCTGTAAACAAACTTGCCATGCTTGCAATGCCATTACTATTATTAAGACAATCACAAACAAAGGAAAAACAACCTCTTCTCGATCAATACACATAGGGGAATATGCCTGGTCACTATAGACCATTCCAGATTCCTCTATTTGTCTGATAGGAGCCAGTGATGTGTGTGTGTGTGTGTGTTGAGAGAGATGCTGATCTGAACTTCTGAGGGTCTCCCAGGGATCCATATTGGGTCCACTTCTGTTCCTGCTTTATGTCAATGACTTGTCTGGGAATCAGTGGCTTGGACGATAAGTCAATTTGCAGATGATACGTCAGTCATTCTGTCTGCTGGTTCTCGAGGTGAACTGTCTCAACTTCACATTGTGGCCGCCAATCACATGTCTAATTGGTGTGAGGCCAACAACTTCATCTTGAACATACACAAGACCGGTTTCGTGGAGTTTATTATTGGCGGGAGCAGGAATGCATCCCTATATCTTGGTCTGGATCATAGGACATAAATCAATGACAAATATTGAACTTGAAAGACGAATTAAAATATGTGATAGTTTTATAAATATTTCAGTGGCAGAACCAGGTTAAGGAAAATAGCTCCCCTGTCTCATTTAGTTGATTAATTTTTTATCATTTTATCTTCGTTCGCTCTGAGGGCACAATGGAACAGAATTAACCCAAACTAACCAAGCCAATTTTACCCAGCACTTTTTAAATTTGTGAGAATTTTACTTTCTCGAGTGCTTATGTGACTGCTACATTTACAGCTACGATTGCCACTGAACATATATCTAGCCTCGTTGGGTAATCTTGAGGAAAACTTATAATGGCACTTAGGGCAATGTATTCCATATTTCGTTTGGCTGTCATAGCATAATGTTCTTGAGAAACTGCTTATTAGCAGTGGGATCTTCTACCTTAACCGCATCAAGTGATAGCACCTTCAGTTTTCTTATTTGTACGTTATATTTGCACATTAGAATTTCACACTTGGTCATCCTTTCAAGGTAAGGGTAGAAATAATCTAAAGCTTTTACCATGTATGGAAGTTCATTATCTCTCCAATACTTGGCGCTACTTAAGTGTTTACTGGTAAGTTTTAATTGCCTTAAGAATGGGAACCAATAGAATGAAGGATTGACCTGTGCTCCAAACCCATTTCAGCTGCTTCCGACCTAAAAGCGTTGGTAGTAGTTTACTTCATGCATTTTTTTAATTGTTGATTTAATGAGGAGCATTTAAAGATCCTTTACACAAATAGTGCACTATGTAAAAATCGACCTCTCCTATTGGTCGATCCATCTCGTATTACGATATGTCTGCGTGATGCAATCGATTTTTGACAAGAGCTCTGGTGGTGTAGAGGTTTAGATCGTTGGCTCTCACCTGGAAAACGCGGGTTTGAACCCCGTTGCTTTTTTTTATTATTTTTTAAAGATTATGTTTCTAAACAGCTTTTTTTCTTGATTTTGGGTATGTCTTGGGTTAGATTGGGTTAGCACCTGGTTAGTTTCCATTTCTTGAGCCTCCGTAGCGAGCGAAGGGCCATGCGAATCGACCAATGGGAAAGGCCGATTTTTATATAGTGCACTATTTGTGTAAAGGATCTTATAATGCTAATGAGGATTATAAGCAAGGATTTAATAAGGAATATTAAATCCTTGATTATAAGGGTGGTTCTTCTTTTGTGGGATTGTAAAATCCAAACATAAACATATGATAATGACAAATGACCGTTTCTTAGGTTATAGTAGTAGTAGTAAACTCTCTGTTGGCCTTTTTCTTTCGAAACTTCAGCCAGACAAGACCCCTATCCAGGCTTAGCAAGAGGTAGAGCGACCCTTCTACATTGGTTACACCTTGGTGGATAGAGATACTATTTTTGAAGCTTCCAGTATGTCGAGCATGTACTCCTGGGGCCCCGACTTGTACATGCACGGCTTGTTTTAAGGTTC
>JAEQML010075320.1:0-13883 GCA_016904865.1 Pissodes strobi
CACCGGTGACATCAGGATATTTTATAACAACGTCAACTTATAACTAAAGTATTTAATGCGTATTAGCAAAACACGTAATACAGAGGAATTTGCTGCATTGAACACAAAATATCATACACCAATTTTGCTCCTTTTTGAGGTGCAGTTCTCCCACTCCTCTCAGCACTTTTCCTGTAACATTCATCAGCACATCTTTTTCATTTCTTCTTATTCTTCTCGTCCCTTTCGTCCTTATTTGTGAAAGGGTTTTTCCTCTGTTTTTTCTTCCTGCTTGTTTTTTTTTTCAAATTTGTCACCTTTCAGAGTTGCATTACCAACTTTTCCAAAATTCTGTAATAGACACATTTTTTTCTTATGGGCATTGAATATAACTAATAGAAGTATAACAGCAGTGTTGGATAATAATTCAAATGCTGCCTTATGATACCACCTCACTGTTTTCCTTAGAGGGGAAAAGTAACTTGCCTTCTGATCCGAAACATCGACAACATCCTTACTCTTATTATATTCAACGAATGCCTCTGGCTTTCTAATTTCAATTCAGCAAGCTTTCTTATTTATAAATTTGTTCTGCAGATCTGCCATAGTACTAAAATGGCACACAATCGACGTCTTGTACAATCGACCACAGCTGTCTAAATTCCATTTAGTCGTGCTACCTCCTGACGAAATTCCTAGAGTGCCGTAAATCATAGTGATTCTCATGGCAACGAATGCGTTAAGTAGCCCTTCGTTACAGTTGGGTGATTGTATACTTGTGTCTCGCTGAGTCTCATATGAACTGCATATCTCTATTTTACTATTTGGTTTATGTTTTATACATATCTAATCCTCATTTAACCACAGTATTGAATCTAAAATTCGTAGATCGTTGCTTTTAAAGATGACCGCTAAAACTTGTATTTGGTGCTTAAAAACTCTTGAAATAAGTGTATATTCATTTTGCGTCTGGGGTGTAATATAATAATAGTTTTTTTTGCATTTCATTCATTAAGAGCCTGTGTATTATTTAGTCCAATATCTTATTGTAGTAAAATTGGCAAAATAGCAAAATGTCTCAAGAATTAACAACAGAAGAGCTTTTAAATAAAGCAAAAATAGAATAGAATAGAATTGAAATTTCTTATTTCGCGTCGTGGACATATCAAGGCGTCAATTACGCGATTCCAAAATTTTTTGACTTCACTTACACCTCAAACCTTGTGTCTTCCAGAAAATGTAGCTCAAATCGAAACTCGTTTAAATGCTTTTGAATCAACATTGAATGAATTTGATCGTACACAAACCGCAATTGAAGAAATTTGCTTGGAATATAAACTACCTGAAGCCGACAATCAAGACAAAGATCGCGCTGATTTTGAAGAAAAATATTTTTATGTTATCTCCATGGCCCGATTGTCATTGCAAACCTCTAAACCACGTATAAAATTAAATTCTCAGTCTTCTGCTATGCAAAACGTTCCCACTGAAGAGATTGTTGCAAATATATTTGCTACAAAACTCCCTCCTATTTCAATTCCCGAATTTTCAGGTACCTATGACACATGAACACAGTTTTATGATACGTTTAAATCTCTAATCGATAAAAATAAATCATTGTCTAATCTTCAAAAATTTTACTACCTTCAATCTGCTCTTAACGGAGATGCCGCTCAGATAATTAGTTCTTTACCCGCCACCCATGATAATTATCTTATTGCCTGAAATCTTTTAATTGAGCGATATGAAAATAAAAAGGCCATAATTCATTCGCACATTAAAGCAATATTTAATTTGCCAATAATAAAAGAAGAAACTCACCAAAATTTACGTACATTTTTAGACAATTTTCAAAAGCATTTTCGTTCACTGGAGAATTTAGGAGAAAAGGTTTCTAATTGCAATACTTTACTAATTTATTTACTTTCATCTAAGTTTAATCAACTAACGCACAGAATGGGAAATATTCTCCAAAAATTATCAAAGTCACTTGATACAACATTTTGTCGATTTTTTAAAAAATAATATACTCGGGATAGCACAGGTAGATTTCAGGTCAGTTTACCCACTAAGTCCAGTATTGACAACCTTGGTGATTTTCGAAAACTGCCGTAAAAAGATTTTTGTCTATGGAACGCAAATTCACAAAAAATTCAGATTTTAAAATTGCTTATTCTTCTTTTATGCAAGAATATGCTAATTTAGGCCACATGACAAAAATTGACTCTAACAAACTTGTTGATTCTCCAATTTATTATATGCCGCAGCATGCAATGGCAAAACATGACGGCCTTATCATGAAATTAAGAGCCGTCTTTGACGCCTCTTCATCTGGAATATCTCTTAACGATTGCTTGAATTATCAATTGATTTCAAAACCGATGGTAACAGGTCCGATTATGTTAATAGACACTCGCTTGCACAAAAACATATTCTCATGCTACATTTGTTAACAATAATAACAACCCCTGTCCATTTCGCAAAGAAAATCATTTTGTCTATATGTGCAAACATTTTATTGATTTACCCACACAATCTCGATACAAAGAAGCAAAACGGTTAAACGTATGTACAAATTGTTTACGCCCTGGCTATTTTAATTCAAAGTGCAGGTCTAAATATACTTGTAAAACTTGTCATCACAATCATCATTCTTTGCTGCATCAACAATCTAACACAAATGATATTCAATTTAAAAATCCTATAACGTATAATCTACAGACTTTGACGAATAATGATCCTAAACCTATAGTTAATAATACTAATGCAACCTATGGTGCCATTCCTCAGCAAACCGACCTACATATTCAAACCAATGAATACGCTAGTCACAGCCATATCAGTACTCCGGTGTCCTCGCCAAGATCACGTAACATACCTCAATCGTCAACAAATCAACTTATTAACCAATCATTTAGAACATCTAATAATATTTCAAATGATGCAGCATCTAAGCCTAATTATACCTTTTCGTACGCCAATCTAACCTCTATTACTTATATTTTGTTATCTACAGCCTTAGTCAAGGTATACGACAAACAAGAAAACCCTATCATGTGCAAGGCTTTATTGGACAGTGGATCACAGCCCAATTTCATATCTAAAACTTTGTTATTTGAAAAATTAAATCTGACTTTTTATAAAATAAATATCCCTGTCTGCGGAATTAATCAAGGAACAACTTTTATCAATAAACGTCTTAATCTTTCGATAGCTTCTAACGATATTCATCTTGCTGATACCACCTTTTTCGAGCCTTCAGAAATAGACATATTAATAGCTGCTAGTCTCTTTTATGATTTATTAAAGTCTGAGCAGATAAACTTAGGGAGGAATAAACCTATCTTATAAGCCAGTAAATTAGGTTGGTTAATTTCTGGTCTCCTACCTTGTTCTAAACCTCTTCAAACAACTTGTTGCTCAAATACAAACAATCATGATTTATATGACAGCCTCGAAAGGTTTTGGAAAATTGAAGAGGCCCCTGACTTGTCCACAAAATTCTCTACAGAAGAACTTGAATGTGAAATTCATTTCACAAAAAGATATACTCGGGATAGCTCAGGTAGATTTCAGGTCAGTTTACCCACTAAGTCCAATATTGGCAATCTTGGGGATTTTCGGAAAACTGCCGTAAAAAGATTTTTGTCTATTGAACGCAAATTCACAAAAAATCCAGATTTTAAAATTGCTTATTCTTCTTTTATGGAAGAATATGCTGTCATGTGACCTAAACATGACAAAAATTGACTCTAACAAACTTGTTGATTCTCCAATTTATTATATGCCACATCATGCAGTGGAAAAACATGACAGCCTTATCATGAAATTAAGAGCCGTCTTTGACGCCTCCGCCAAAACTTCATCTGGCATATCTCTTAACGATTCTTTAAAGATTGGCCCAAACGTTTAAAGTGATTTGGTCTCCATCCTCATTCGATTTCGTCAGCATGATTACGTGTTGACAGAAGATATTGCAATTATGTATCGTCAGGTGTTGATAGAACCCAATCAACGTAATCTGCGTGATTACCCCAATTCTGAACTTTGTCATTTTAAATTAAATACCATAACGTATGGTACAGCCAGTGCATCTTTTTTGGCAACACGTTGCCTCAAACAAATCTCGTTAGACAAACAGCTTGAATATCCTACAGAAAGCCATATTATAGCCAATGATATTTACGTGGACGACGTGATTTTCATTATAAAACCTTTTGAATATCCGAAACAACCTTATCAAGATATTAAAAGAGTAAGGCTTTGACTTGCGAACATTTGCCGCAAATGATCCATTTTTACTCACTAATTTAGATGGGAAAAATTCTATTGACTTTTCCATTAACGATGCCCAAAGTTCTAAATCCTTAGGCATACTATGGAAATTACAATCTGTTGACAACTCAAACATAAACCCAAATCTTAGTATAATTACTAAACGGTCCATGTTGTCGGATATTCCCAAATATTTGATCCTCTGGGATTGTTGGGTCCTACACCTATGATAATCCAAGCCAAATGTATTCTTCAAAAATTATGGCTATTAAAAATTTCTTGGGATGAACCCTTACCAAATGAAGTCTAGAAATGGACTGATTTTAGTATGCAACTTTGTTCTGCAAGCAACATAAAACTTTCTCGACAAGTTGCTCTAAAAAATTGCAACAAAATTCAAAGCCATGGCTTTTCTGACGCTTCTATATCTGCCTATGGTGCATGTATATACGTTTGCTCGAAAAACAACAATGGCAAGACAGCTAGTAAAATTATTTTCGCCAAATCTCGTGTTGCGCCTTTAAATGCAGTTTCACTACCT
This sequence comes from Pissodes strobi, assembly GCA_016904865.1. Classification (NCBI taxonomy): domain Eukaryota; kingdom Metazoa; phylum Arthropoda; class Insecta; order Coleoptera; family Curculionidae; genus Pissodes; species Pissodes strobi. The sequence continues at coordinate 4,796 of JAEQML010075320.1, forward strand.
CGGTTAGAACTTTGCGGCGTCCTTTTACTGGCTAAACTCATGAAGAAAATTTTAGAAACGTTAGATATCAAGGTTACTGATTTATTTTATTGGACAGATTCTTCGATTGTACTCTCATGGTTATGCTTAGAGCATAATTTAAAAACATTTGTTTGCAATCGAGTAGCTGAGATACAGCAATTATCGGACACTGATAAATGGTATCATATTCCATCATCTCAGAACCCTGCGGATCTGATTTCCAGAGGAGTTAGTCCTCATGACCTGAAAAATAGTGAACTCTGGTGGCATGGTTCTAGTTTCCTGCCAAAACCTAGTTGTACCTAGCCTACTGGTAACCATATTAGTAGTTTTGCACGTAAAGTGAATAACGATAATCACACGGAAATTCCAGAATTTAATCCAAAGCAATTAGGTATGTTTAATTTCAAATATATCTAATCAGGTTTTAAATAAGATCATTGCCAAATGTTCAAGCTTCACGAAACTTATAAATGTTATATCATACTGTTACCGTTTTACTAAAAATTACAAAATACCCAAAGCTTTAAGAAAAACTGGTCGTATCCAACCAGCCGAATTTAATCAGACCCTGTGCGCTGTTGTCAAATTTATTCAAAGGGAAAAATTTTTGAAAGATATTCAGCGAATCCAGAAGAATCAAATTGTTCGGCCTTCCAGTCGTTTAAGCACTTTAAATCATTTCCTACATGAAGACGAAATTTTACGAGTAGGAGGTAGACTAAGACATGCCAAACTTAAATTCAACTACAAACATCCCATACTATTGCCTCATAACGTTACATTCACTAAGCTAATAATCAATTATGAACATAAAAGGAATCTTCATACTGGTGCTCATGCGACCCTGTCTTTTGTGCGCCAGAGATTTCGGCCTTTAGATAAAAAAAACTTTGGTAAAGGGTATTATACGTAAGGTATACCATGCTTTAAGGCTAATCCAAGGCCACTTCAGGCTCAGATGGGTGATTTACCTGATCAAAGAGTGACACCTGCATTTCCCTTTTCTACCACCGGTGTAGATTATGCTGGTCCGTTTCTATTTAAGGATTCCAAATTTCAAAATAAAAAATGCATTAAGGGATACATAAGTTTTTTTGTTTGTTTTTGCACGAAAGCAGTGCATATATGAGGACGCAGCGATTAAATCATGTAAACAATACCTGAAACGCGTTATTAATGACACTTCTTTGATTTATGAGGAGTTCTATACCCTTGTTACACAAAGCGGATTTAAATTCTCGGCTATTGGTGCAATTATCAGATGACCCCAATGATTTTGATGCTCTAACGCCGGGGCATTTCCTTATTGGCCGTCCCCTGAATGCCGTTCCAGAAATCGATGTAACACAAATTCCTGTCAATCATCTTGGTTGTTACGCTCATATCCAGAAGATGACAGAACAATTTTGGGCTCGCTGGTCTTCGGATTATTTGCATACATTACACCAACGATTTAAATGAAAGTCGCAGGTTAATTCCGGTGAAGTTCTTCGTATCCTAGTGCTGCTGAAAGAAGATGGTTTACCTTCCCAATCCTGGGGAATGAGAAGAACCACTGCCGTACCTCCTGGGCTAGAATACGTAGTGCGGGTAGTGAGTGTAAAAACTAAAGGAGGCTTAAACAAACGAAGTATCGCGAAAGTGTGTCCGCTTCCGATAGACACCGAAATAGATTCCTAAATCCGTGATTAAGTGACCTTTGCTTCCTCCCGTGCGTTTAGTGACTATTAATTATTGAAATTCCTTCTACAGACTCAGTCATTTCAAGGGCGGCGGTTATGTTCGGTGTAAAGCAAACTGTACAAACATAATCATAATCCTTTCCCTGAAGAGAAATACCGCCATAAGCTCTATTTTAAGTTAATTTAGTAGGCTACAGTTCTGAGTATCGATGACGCTGCATTTGTTTCCTGTGTAATCTTTCAAGAATACAAAACTAAGTAAATTTAGACTAACCGCTAAGTTATTTTTTTAATTATAACATCTATATCGCGTTCTTGGTATCTGGGCTCTGCATCAACTAATCGAAGTTCGATTATCTAACTTCCATTCTGCCTACACTAGTCTGAGAACCCGATGAATCTGAAAGTAATTAATTAATTAGTAAGTACCTGGCCTGCATGCTACTTACATGTCATTGAAGTTAAAATAGAAAATCATGTTTTTACAGTAAACCAGACTGCTGTTAATTGAAAATTCAAATAATTATATTTAAATATAGATATAATGGATAAAAGACAAATTTTGTTGCACTTTGGTTACAAATGGAAAAAGGTACAATATTTATATTTTTTTATTAAAATTAACTTACATTGTTCTTGTTTTGTTCCACAATGAACTACACAAACAGAGTAAGTTCTACCGTGGATGTTCGGTAAGAACAAACATTAAACAATGAACTGAATAAGTGAATAATAATATTAATAATCATTAAAGTCCGGATTTATAAGCATAATGCTTATGATAAATAATAAAAGCTGATGAAATTTCTTCACAAATATTGCCGAAACATGAAAAAGTACATCATCTGACAAAAAATGTTTATGCTTTGTTCCTTTTTTTAACGTTTTGTGCTTTTTCAACCTTTCGTGTATATTTGATGTTTTTCTACATACATTTTAACGAAACAAAAAAAATCCCCCAAAACTCCCCCTTAAAAGCGAGCCCTGGCATCCCCGATTTAATTCCAGGTAGTCCCCCCACGCATCTACCATGAAAATATAGACCTTGCTGGTCATCTCCTTATACCGGAACCTACCTGTTAAAAACCGCGCGAGCACCTATTTGCCGGATACGTTCCACCGATTTAGGTGCCGATCTGGGGTTATATTTCAAGGGATGAAAGGAAACGATTCAACTTTGAAAATGTTCGATATCGAAAAATATCGATTATTTTCGGCTCCTACCGCGGAACGTATCAGCGATAGGTTCCCGTCAAGGTCGGATTCGAACTGGGCGTCGTCGAAAACCCCCTAACCCGCATTTTAACCCTCCAGGTCGAACGACACCAAGAGTCCTCAATTAGAAACCACGAATTTCCACTTTTGAAACCTATGGGGAGAGCGTTCTCGAAATAGGAGCCGCGGATCGAATATTGTGCGGTATACTTTTTTTAAGCCTAATCCGTACGGGGGACATTTTTTGATTCTCGTTCCGAAAAAAATATTTTTTGACCTCCTCCGGCTCCTACCGCGGAACCTATCGGGGGTAGGTTCCCGCCGAGGTCAGATTCGAACTCGGCGTCGTCGAAAATCCCCCTAACCCAATTTTTTTTCGTTTAAACGGTACCCGTCCGACCTACCACACCGACTTTCGTCGATTTCTACCGATTAAATCGGTTTTTTTTTAATCGCGGAGCCTCCCCCCTAGGGGCCACCGTTTTTTATGTCCAAACTCGTTTTCCCCGAGTCCCCATTTTCGCCTAAATCTGAGCTGTCTCGTGTTCGGTCTAGTACCAGCTCACGTTACCTATTGACGGGAAGCAAACAAGTTCTTGCAGCACGAAGTTACATATTAAAACATAAGCTATGTTCATATTATATTCAATATAAAATGTTTACTTTACGCAAAAATAAATATAACTTCTTTAAAATTATATGCTTTTTTCATGCTTTTTTTGTTATTTACCCTACTTTTTTCTGTAAAATCGTTATGCTTTTTAAGCGCTTTATTTGCATTTTTTATGTTTATAAATCCGAACCTTAATAATCATAGAGGAATATAAGAAAAATGTTTATATACCTTATAGCTCTATGATAAAATGACTGGCATTTGGCATTGCATCGACTCAACTTCCAAAAACGCGATAGCGTCGCGTCTCGGAGATTTTATACTTTACATAAATTCAATGATCGTAAATTTTCGGTAGTTTACGGCAAAATTCGGTAGATTGTAGAAAATTCCTTACTCATTCATAGAAAAACGGTTATTTTTGTATTTGCACGTGCAATCCTGCAAAGTCAGTGTTTTTTTAAGACGCCTTAGAACAAAATGTCGTTCGAATGTGCCATAAAATACTGTTGCCGCTTCTTTCACAATTCAATATAGAATACCTATTCATTTTAACTTTTATATTTTTAAGCTGTAGTCATCAACGCGTCGCGTCGGCTAAATAAGCCAATTTTCTATCGAGGAATTACATAAACATATTACATATTCGACGGGGAATCTACTACTACTAAATAAAAGCATTAAACAAGTAGGGGAGGTTGGCCCAAAATGACATACTCGGCTAAAATGACATAGATAGCCTATTTCCGTATTCATTCATGTTAGTAACTAGCACATGTAAACTGCGGTCTGCAGAACAAGTGTCAGTCGTCCTCTATTACTGCGACCCCGCTAATGTGACGCGTATAGAGAATTTTGACGATTAACGTGAACGTAGGTCTTAGAGTTTTTTGCATCCACTTCTTATTGTACCGCAAATAAATATTTGCAAATTGTGATGTGAAATTATGAAAGGTAAGCTTATCTACTATCTATTAGCACGTTTCAGTCTAAAAACTACCCTAACCGAAGTTTAAAATTTATTGTTTTAAAAAAACATGGCGTCTCGTGTAAAATGACATACCTTTAGTTAAGGCAAAATAGTATAGTATGTCATTTTGCCCTTATTTATCATATTTATTATTTATCTGATTGATTTATTTTCCTAACTTACTTTATGCAATATTATTTATTAAATTGTGAACTGATAAAAAAAATTATTTACAGATGGTCGGAAAATATAAAAAAAAAACCAATAGACAAAGCTGGAGTGAGTTATGGGCCCATTGTGAATGAGCGGGCGTTGGGAGAAAAGCAAAACAATTTGTTTGTGATATATGTATTTAATAAGTATTTGAAATTTTGTTTTGTACTTGCAAAAATACCTTTTTTCAAATAAAAAGGCAATACAATAATTTAGTTCTGTACTATGTCATTATACCCACATGCCTGCCTAAAATGACATAGTAAGCTTATTTTCTTAGAAAAACAATAAAATACAATTAACTATTAAAATCGCAGATCCTTATTACATAGAAACAAACCATATTGCCTGAGGTACATATTTTTCTACTTGAAATCTGCTAATTCTCTTTAGTTTTCCTTACGGAGGCAAGAAAGAAAATGGTATGTCATTTTAGGCCGACCTCCCCTACCTTGGTCTAGAGTCTAGATCTTTTACAGTCCTACGCCACTATGCTATATTAGCCGCTTCTGATTGGTGGGTTAACGTCACTTTAGAGTACTGTTAACTCTTCGTGCATGGCCCTCCGCTTGTTACGCTTGCTCCGGGGCGCAACCAGACAAAACTAACTGAAACTAACCCAAATTTACAAAAAAAAAATAACCTCCCACGCTTTTTCTTTCTTCTAATTGGCGCAAACCTTCACCTCGGCTTAGAAGAGACCGAGGGTGAATAATATCAAACAAGAAAGGAAAGAAAAATAAAAATTTAAAGTTTAGTGAATTGGCAAGTGCAGTTGCGTAAGCTAGAGCGAGTCGTCTTCAAAGGGTGCAAATAGGTCCCAGCTCTAATGCCGATGAGTAGGGTGGGTTATTTATATAAGGCGCCACGGACTTGTAGACGGCATAAGCAAGAACTACCCCAAAACTGAAATATGGCCCTCGTTTTAGCCTAAGCTTTGCACTACCGAGAAAAAAATTATTTAAATAAATTCGATATTACTTTGATTAAGTGTATTTGAATTTAGTTTATTTGAATTTAGTTAGAGCAAATGAGAAGTCAATTATCAAACGCGAATTAATTCAATAACTAGAGAATTAACTTGATTAGGGAAGGCAAGTAAATAGGCCAATATATAAAAAAGAATCGAATTAATTAATGAAAGGGAAACGCAAAAGAAAACTAATGATTAATCACAAAGTCAATTCCTTTAAACGGTCGTAATAAAAGTCAGAAAAACCGAAACATTTCAAACAAACAAAAAAAACGTAGACCAATTAATTTGGAATATGTACCCACCTTTTGTCCGCCCGGTTTCCTCGGTTGAGTCAGCAAGCCGCAAGTTATGAAATATAGCAGGCGAGTTTAATGAGTGTGAAAACTCGAGTTCAATAAATAGACACACAGGCAAGTTCGATAAATAGAACGTTTGTTTATTATTCTATAAAAAGAAAACAGAACAATCGGTGGATGTTTTCCCCGACATTTCAGGCGGCTATGTTAAATTATGACTAAACCGTCAACGGCCAATCGTCAGAAATTTTCTCAGTTACTTGAGGCCTGAGAGATCAATATTCAGGAATGAAAGAAAACAACTGTTAATTTTAAAATTATTTCACTCAATTTAATATAAACGATATTAGGTTTCTTGGAGATCAAGAAATATGACCGATAAATATAATAAATTAGCGAACTGAGCTAATAAAAAAATATGTGACTTTCCTTGGAAAAACACCACTCAAGCAACACAAATAAAAGAAACCCTATTCAATCAAAGTTCGGCGCAAACCATTTGTCTAAACGTCACAGTACCGCTCTACAAACTAATTATTATGAGTATGATTAAAACTAGGTACACAAAAACTAGATAATGGATGATACCCTTGGCAGTCGAATACAATTAAATCAGTAGATTGGGCGCTGTTTGATTAACCAATTATTGACTAGGCTCTATCTGTCCATGAAGGCACTTCTCTTAGAGACCAGAAAACTAGATTCAAACGGACAATTCAACGTCATATCTACCGAAAGGACGCAAGAGCCCCCTAATAAGATGGTTGAATCAATTCGTGAATTTAGGCTCGTTTCATTTATAGACTACAGATAAAAATTAAAAAGGTGTTGACTGACCAGACTAAAGCAGCTGAGTATTGGATTTTAAATTTCCAAGAATAAAATACGTTAAATTTCTAAGTTCCGACTCCAATAAAGAAAATTAGATTAGAGGAAAAAAATTATCTCAAGTAACAAAAGAGAAAGAGAAAATAAAAAGCGAATTTAATTAAAGCGTTTTGACTTCAGTAAGTAAATTTTAGAACAGAGAAAAATTATCTTAATTAGTACAAGAGAGGTAGAAAACAAACGAATTTAATTAAAGCGTTTCACTGAGCAAATACAATTAGGTTTGGTGCAAATCTAGGGTTTATTTAACCAGAGCGGACACAATGCGATTAGGTATTATCATTAAAAAAATAAAGACTGAAATAAAAGTACGGATAAATATAGGGGCGAAAAAAAATACAACAGACTCTATTAGTAATCATAAAAATTAGGTAGCTCACATTCAGTCGGTGGTTTCTAGACGGTTTTCCAGGTAGTGAGGGAAAAACAAAACCATAAACTTCCTCCGACGAAGAAGGACTCTATAGGCGTCTGCAGTGACTCACTCAGGCGAAACTCTGTCGGCGAAAACGTTCCCCTACTGAAACGGTGAACTCGTGCGGTGGAAATGTACCTACTCGTACGGTGAAAATGTACCCGTACCGTAAAAATGTACCCGTACCACGAAACCCTGTAAAGGGTTGCTATACGACCAACTCGCTGGAAGGCACAGAAGGGTCGCAGACAGACAAAGGCTTCTACTTAAGACAGCATCAAATCCCCGCTAAGGGCAAGTTATCAGGCACTAAAGACACAACTAAACATAAGCCAAAAATAAGGCCTGATACTTTAAAACTTGGTCGGTTGGGACAATACCATGAGGTAACAAAAAAACTCTCAGCGAAAGCGAGCCAAAGTAGAGTGATTTCCGTTTAAAACCTTCCGGAAGCAGATGCCTCCTTCCAGTATTTCCACTACTACGACGCCAGGCCAATAGGAGCAACAGACGCCCATCACATGGTCCCGGACCGTGAAACCCTAAAGAAAGAAAGTCCCCCAAAGGAATGTCATCACCAAAAGACAGAAATGTCCCTAAAATAACACACACGTTCAAACGTTGGTACTAAAAACCGTTACAGAAAACTAACGGTCCCAATTTTAAATTTCCAGCGGAAGGTAACTTCACAACTGCAACCTTGCTTCCAGCGCTCTGCGTCCACGAGTCGGTAGAGGTCATTGCAGCGAATGATAGTAACTAATAAAATGAACGGCACCAGTCCGTCAAGAATAAATTAATTGTCATTTTGTCAAGAACACTCGATTTCGACAATACCCATATTTGGGGCGTTTTGCCCTAGTAAACTGTCAGGCGAATCGGCCATTCCATCCAGAATAAATTATTAAATTATGGAAATAATTATGAAAATTGGTTGCTCCAAACAAAATGAAAATTGGCACGTCACAGAAGCTTGGCACTAAAAGTTTGATGTATATTAACAGAAGGATAACTAAAAGCGATTATATTAAACAGATAAACAAACGAATCAATGAAACATAAAGCTTCTGTACAATACTCCAAATCCGGTCGTCGAACTCTGGTGGAGGCGCCGGGCACCTATAGATAGATACCTCAGGTACTGCCTCTCGATGGCCCCGAGGGGAAGATCTAGCCGACATCTCGATAGCTCAGTGTCGAGCTTGGCTGATAAGTGCTGTTGGTAAAGCCTGCTTCCAACTCACTAGGAAAGGGTGATTCTAGCGGCAGGTAAAGGTAGTGGCCTGAATATATTTTCTCTATAAAACAAATTCCCCCAAATAAAATTATCCATGAATTTTCGATGACCATCGGCAAATAAAAGATACTAAGGTTCAAACTAAGGGTAAAACGACTTGAATAAAAAAAGATGAGTATAAACCACTCATAAAAGAAAATATAAACTTTCCCATACGATCAAAATTAAAATTACATTAAAATAAAAATTCGGATTAGATAAAATGGGGTAGATATTATAACATGTGGGACGCAAAAGCAAATGGCGGTATATGCACAAAAAAAGGTAAGACAGATAAGCAATTAAATCATTAATTTAGGCAAAAATGGTAGCAATAATTACCTCGATCGTGTGTGAGGGCTAACTATGAGAGATTCGACGGTCTCGGTATTATATGACGAACGTAGAATAGAAATAATTGAAAAAACAGGCAATAGAAAAAAGATTCGTTCCAGAGAAAATGCTTACCCAGTACAGTATGTAGATCCCGAAAAATCGGTCGTGTCAAAACACCAAGAGG
>MU196036.1:0-13494 GCA_016904865.1 Pissodes strobi
TGCTTTGGTATATTATAGTATAGTTATATTAAATATAAATAAATATTTAAAATGGGAAAAGTAAATATATAAAAACCGGAAAGTGAAGCAATAACGGAATCAAAACCTTTAAGAAAATAAACGTCGCTAACCAATAACCTAATTATTTTGTATAAATATATAGCTCCATTTAAAAGCATAATTTCAAATGTCATTCAACAAATGCTGTAAAAATTAAAGTCCAACTAAATATACGTTAAATAGTTTACATCCCAAATAATGTATGAAACTAACTCTAAATCTGGCAACACTGCCTCCTGTCAGTTGGCGTACTTTTGACGTTCGACCGGCTTCTTAATTATTGTTCCGTTCGATTTTGATTGTTTTCTGGTAATTTCTTTATAATATCAGTACTTTGGTGTGTTTAAATTTATGTGAACAATGCTGTGCGGTGGAAACTAGTCGAAAAGACCTAAAGTTCATGTTTTTAGCTTTCCAAAATGTTTGGACTTGACTTGTTGCTTTCTTGTAATAAGAGGTTATTTTGTGCTTGTTCATTGTGTACAGCAAGTTTATAAAATTTGTTCCTGTTAGCTAATTTTGGGGTAAGTGATATTTAGTGTAATTATGCCTTAAAAGGTTGTAATGCAATGTTTGCTATATGCCCTCAATGGTCAAAAAACTTTATGAACTAAAACGAGACAAAATATTAAAACATGGGTATTCCCTTAGTTTAAAGGCTCTTTTTCCGTCATTTATAGAAAGGCAAAATGTTAAATTAGCTCTCAAAATATTTAATCTTTTTATTATAGAGGCTCTGAAAGGTTTTCTTAATAATTTGTCACATTCACAAGACACAGCAGCTAAAATGCCAGTTTATCACTTATTTAAGTGGATATTGCTGTCATATTGTTTTAAAAAAAATTAAGTTGCGAATTTTGCAAAGAAAATTTAACTTTAAATGAACCTTGTGTTGTAGAAGATTCTTACAATTTCATTAATTCCTTAAGTCGTGGGGCTCTTTTATATCCTCGTGAACAATTAATAGTGGACGTAGTTTCAACAACCTATATTATATTTGTAAAACTGATTAATGAGTTCGAAGACACATTTTTAGATATTTACAGTAAAAAGTCTTTTTTTTGTGAGCTGTTGTTAAAGTATCTAAATCAAAACAGCCTTTTGACTCCTTTTGAAAATTGTAAAAATCACCTAAAAATTGTTGTTTCAAAAATTTATCTTTGCAGCATTTCAAATACACTTCTTTCTTAATAATTATTGTTCTAAACATAATCATAATCTTTTGGGTAAAAAGAAAAAAAGGAAACTGGGGACTTTTAATTAATAAATATTAGACCTCAATAATATACCGAGTAATATACCAAATCTAACATAAAAAAGTAATAATCTGAAACCTGTATAAAGCTTTCATGTTTTATCATAAATATTTGAAGATTGCAAGGTTCTTTGGATGGAGAAAACCGAGGAGAAAACACACTACCAAATTTGACATTACTATTACCTCTTATGACACCTTTATACCTATAGTGATATTTTACCACCTATATATTAAATAGAGTGGTGGTATCTAGTTTCAGTTTATCAAAATAGGTAGATTCTATTTTGATAAACTGGATATTCAAAGGTTTTTGCTTTGAAATTTCGTTTTTCTTTAACAAAAATCGAATGAGGCACGTCTAAAGGCTGCTCATGACTCGCAGTCCTGTTTTAACCGGTAGCTCTTAAATATTTTTTATGTATGCAGAAAAAGGTAAGTAGACTGCAATTTAATTTTTGATTTAAAAAAAAATGAGTAATACACATTATCAGTCATAATAGTCGTGCTTAAAATAATATCAGCTTGTAGGAGGTATTGTATTAGGCCAATTACGTTTCAAACTACATAAAAAAAGATAAATTTACAAAACACAAGTATTTGTTATATTTTTTCGAGATTTTTGCATCTAAAATGTCTACTTAACTGTGAAATTTTAAAAGAAATTGCACATTTCAATATTCGCCTGTAAATAAGTTAAGACCACTTTTGATGACGTCACGCGTAAGCCGTTTGGCCTAGTTGTAGGAGGTATTGCTCAAATGCGTCTGCGTCCGCGCAATTTCCCGAAGCAACGGTCCAGTCACAGCTCTCCTTGAATTTAGCGCCAAGGACATCTACCAAGTCGTAGCTCTGTTTTAGTTAGTTTTCTTAAAATTTAAGTTTAGTTAGTCGAAGAAGTAATAAGTGCCTTAGAAACACTCAACCCTGAAGCATCGGTCCAGTTATCGCTCTGCTCGAGTTTGGCACCAAGAACATCTACCAAGTCGTAGCGCTGTTTGATATTTAGTAGTTTTCTCATTTGTTGATACAGATATTTAAAAAATATCTAGTGTACTATGTGTTCCCTTTTCTTAACTCTGAATTAAGGACTCTTTGAGCGTTTTAACGCATTTCTCGATACATGCAACTCGTAGCGTCACTCCTATTGAAGATAGAAGAAGGTAAGTAAAATGGCAGTTGGAAAGTTGTAGGTTGACGTACCCAATATTCGAATAAAGTTTCGAAGTCTTATATCCCTGGTGAAGGTATTTTGAGAGAATTGCAGAAGGAGAAAAGTAACAAGGTATTTAGAGTGAACGGAAAAACAGTTAGTTGAAATAATGAAAGTTAATTAAATTGAGTAGAGAAGAAAGTTCATGTTAAAGTCAAATAATTAACAAGTTTTGTCAGATAGTAGGTATTTAATAGTAGTTAACCTAATGTACAGTATTTAGTTTTATGTGAGAAAGGATGAATGCATGAAAGTAGTTAGCAATAGTATATTATTTTATATGGAGGAAAAGTAACTTTTCCTCCAAATAAAATATGCTGTTTTTTCTTCAAATGTCGACAAATTAATGCAAAAACATCTCTTTTTAATAGTAATAATAATAATTATTAAAGATAAGTGGGTTCGCAAGGCGGCTTAGACCGGTGTCGGTGAATAGGCACAGGTTGTTGCTATAGTAATGTAACATAAAGCTGTCAGTGGACACTGTCAACAATAATTTTTTTTTTAAAATTGCGTCTCCGATTTCGTTTTAATTCCGTATTGATAAGCAGTTATTGGGTAAGTTCGATTAAATAATAACCAATTTGTTCCTAAATTAGTGATTTTTAGAAATGCAGTGCACAAATTGAGTGATAAATACAAATTTTAGTTTAATAATTCTTGAGTTGTTGACGCATGTTTTGTTGTTTGTTTGTATCTATGTTGCTACGGTAACACTTTTACCTCCGCCGCCGGAAAAGTGAAAAGTAAAGCTCCGGCGGAGGGAAAATTAAACTTCACGGCCGCCTACACAGTCGAGTAATGACGGATTTACTGACGTTTGAAGAAAAAATCATTTTATACATTATCATATTTAATACACATTAAAGCTTGCATTATTAGAGTACGTAATACCTAAAATACATGTTGCAATTATTCACATTGGAAAGTCGCTCGAGTGCAACCTATTCCAAAAAAAGGCAAAAAAAACACGCCTCCAAACTGTCGTACAAATGCCTCGCTTCCAATAATCTTCAAAGTCATGGAATGTATAGTCAATCAGCAATTACTCAAGTACCTCGAGAACAACAGAATAATCAGCGATAATGAATACGGCTTTCGTAAAGAGAGATCGACAGGAGATATATTGGCCTATGTCACTCATATTGCTCAATAAACTGCCGTCCTTCGGACTGTCAGCCTCTCTCTGTCAGTTTCCTTAAGAACCGATCTCTGCACGTTGCATGGACACATCTCAGACACATTCACCATTAACGTGGGCATGCCCCAGTGCGCAATACTTTCACCAACTCTGTTCCTCATCTATATTAATGATCTGCTGATCGAAACGAATAATCCTGGTTGCAGTTTTGCAGATGACAGTACCCTTGCTTCCCAATTTAGATCTGAAAAACCTTTACTAGCGGCTGAGACTTATCACCGCAGACAGGAGCAGATTGCAGTAATTAATCAAGACTTGAAGGAAGTTCAAACTTGGGGCGACAGAAACTTGGTCCAGTTCAATGCAGCAAAGATCCATGCAGCCACGTTTACCAAGAGGGCCAATACGGCGGGTCCTGACATCATTATGGCAGGCTCGACCATTCCCTCATCCTCGTTAATCGGGCTGCTGGGTGTCTCGGTCAACAGCAATATGTCTTGGCATGACCACGTTGCTTACATCGCAAAATCAGCCTCCCATAAGCTTGGTGCGCGATTTCGCAACAAAAAATCTGTATACACCGCAGCAGTTGCTCTTGCTCTACAAAGCGCAAATAAGACTGTGCTTAAAATATTGCTCACACATCTGGGGTGCCGCACCAAAGCATACTCTAATAAAGCTGCTGGATTCCATTCAAAACAGAGCTGTGCGTCTCGTCGGTCATCCGAATTGACACGGAATCTGGATAGTCTGGAACACCGCAGACATGTGGCCGTGATGTCCCTGTTTTACAGATAGTTTCACGGCAGATGTTCCCAGGATCTGGCCCGCCTCATCGCTTTACAAGAACTTCTTCGTCTCATGCACTGCATCACTGTGGAACTCACTTCCAAAACATCTGTTTCCCCCTAATTACAACCTAGAACTATGCAAGAACGGTATCAATCAACATCTTCGCACACACACCGCTCGTCGAGCGCCATAGGATCTCCCTTTAGTATGTGTGCCACTGCTATAAAAAATGGTAATACAGTTCACTAATTAAACTGGTTAATTTTAAAGTTAATTACCACCATCTGCTTTGTGGTGGTAAATAATTTAAAATCAATTGTTTACACCGATCAGGTCAATTGAGTTTTTTTACTTTATCTACTTTAAAATATAATCGTACAAAAATAAAATTTGAACGAAACTTCTGCCTAAATTACCGAAGGAATATATTAATTGACTTCTAAAAGATTTACTATCCTACTATTATATTATTGTTTTTCAATGTAATAGGCTATGAGCTATTTTGTTCTAGTTTTTCTTATTAATCACTTTCTCAAAAATCTTAACTAAATTAACTGTAGATCTCCGCCAAATTCAAGCAGAAAAGTTGTCGTTCTTTAACTGTTTTGTACTTTTTTTTCTGTTTTGATGCCCTTAGCACCACGCTCAGCCACTTAACCAGGCCATCTTCCAGTGACACCAGATGACAGATTTTAAGGCCCTAAACATCTCCGTATAGAGATCACTAAAATATTCAATTATAATTTTGCTTCCCATTTAAACTATGTCAGAAGGAGATTAAAATAAATCCGTTGTATGTTGAAATTGTCAATGCTTTATTTTACATACTAGCACAGCTCCATTTCTTATTAATAGTATATTATTTTATACGGAGGAAAAGTGATACTTTTCATGGCGCGCTCGTGTTTAATAGCCGAACGGAGTGAGGCTGGTAATAGAGAGCAAGCCATGAAAAGTAACTTTTCCTCCAAATAAAATATGCTGTTTTTTCTTCAAATGTCGACAAATTAATGCAAAAACATTTCTTTTTAATAGTAATAATATCTAATTATTATTAAAGATAAATGGGTTCGCAAGGCGGTTTAGACCACGGTCGTAGGTGGCCTTGCTTAGACCGGTGTCGGTGTTTATAATGTTACATAAAGCTGTCAGTGGACACTGTCAACAATAATTATTTTTTACGATTGCGTCTCCGATTGCTTTTTAATTCCGTATTGATAAGCAGTTATTGAGTAAGTTCGAATAAATAATAACCAATTTATTCCTAAATTAGTGATTTATAGAAATGCAGTCACAAATTGAGTGATAAATACAAATTGTAGTATTTAAATCTTGAGTTGTTGACGCTTATTTTGTTGTCTGTTTGTATTGTATCTATGTTGCTATGACAACACTTTTACCTCCGTCGGCGGAAAAGTGAAAAGTAAAGCTCCGGCGGAGGAAAAACGAAACTTCACGGCCGCCTACACAGTCGAGTAATGACGGATTTACTGACGTTTGAAGAAAAAATATATTATTACACCTTGGGTATCATATTAAATTTGTTTTTGGTAAATTAAATTACAATTAAGAAAGCCGGTCAAAATTTATCTATTAATAACAAGGTTTGAAGATTTGAAAATGGAACTGTAGCTATTTTAACATACGCTTGGCGATAAGCTTTTGGTAAGATTGTCAGAAATATAAATTGTTTTTTTTTAAGACAAGCCGCAACATTGCTAATAGCCAGAAAGATGATGATATAATCTTGCATTTTTATCCTGATTCAGAAAAATTCTCCCATGGAAAAGGCTTAAGAAATATATAGTTTTTACTTATGTGGAAATATATTTGTGTTACTTTTGGTACACTGCTTCATTTTATTAGGTTACTCCTGTAAATGCCAAATAAATAAAAAAAGTGGGGTGAATAAGCTAAAAATAGAAGGCATATTATTAAAAATATCCACAGATATCGCAGTTTTATTAACATGATACATTGTCAGTAATCCTATTTTTAATATTTGCAACTTATCTAAGTATATTTTAGATAAAATTAGTAAGGATATAGATTTATTTGTGCTAGCTCCGTAGCTATTAAATGCATTTCATTAATTCGAGTATTTTAATAACTCCGGCAAAACATTTTCTCATGCTTCATCACTAAAACGAATAATCTACTTTTACAACAAAATCGATGTTATTGGAAATTGCTAATGGCCTTTTGTTTAATCTAGTAAAATTTGCTGGATTTGGTGAACTGTTTACTGCCAATTAATTATTTCCATGAAAATTACATGCAATTAGAATAAAACATAAATTGAAAATTGCGACGGACTACGTGTTTATTATGTGCACCTATCAATTTGCCATTTGTAACATGGAACGCGATTTTATAAACAAATAAACTAACATAGTTGATTGAATTTGATAATTTTAGTGTCAATATTTTTTTTGAGTTTTGGAGTTGTGCAATGGAAAAATAATATGATTAGTTGACGTAATATTAGAAACGACATGATTAAATACGTCGACTACTTAAATATTAACACAGAACAAAATATGAAAAGGGAAGTTCCTAACACTTGTGATTTAAATGTTGTATGTGCCCCCCCATGTACTTGAAACAATATCAGTTATATCTTTGGAGTCTTTCTAAACTTGCTGGTAAAATATTATTTTCGAAATTTAGTCTATTATTTCCAATATATATTTTTACCAATATTTCTTCAACATTATTGTTCCTCGGTGAGTACTCTACATTTATAAGGTAGGAATAAAACATTTTCTTCTCCTTCATAAAGCCTTAAGCCTCAGATATCAATAATTCACTATGCTCGACAGGCAAAATATCCAGCAATATATACTCCAAAGTTATAAGACAACACAAGTATATGCAAAAAATAATAGGTACAGGATATTATAGATATGCTAACCACACCCCATGATTAAAGACAACATATATAAAACCGAAAGATACTAGATAAACGATATTGTAGACAATGCATGTCCATCTAATGCCCCAAGCACTAATTTGTCTAAAATTATTCACGTGACACAATAAGATAACGATACGCTACAACTAGGTTGAAAACAATACCACCTGCAAAATAGCCCAAATTTAATTCAAAAGAAAATCTCCCGTAATACGCGTTAATTGTAATGTTAATTTTTAGTATCCTTTCCGTACAAAATATTATATTAAGAATTAGAAAGGTATCTAAAATGAAAAGAAAATAAGCAAAAAAAGACTTTCTTAATGGGTGTTACTTCATGGCCGGAACAAGATGAAAACCAATTTGACTTTTAACTGTTAAAATTAATTGACATATTAAAATATGTTTTTCTACTACTGTGTCGTATAAATATAATCACAATATTAATATTTGTTTTATGTTAACTAAATAATTATCCAACAATATATTTAAAAGAATAATGAATTTCAAATGAACCTGGTGGGCACTGACTTCTATTATTAGATAAATAGTATAAAATGCACTGTAATTATATCGAGCTATTATAGTTTCCTACTTTCTGTACCTCTGTAACCTTAAATTTTCGATAATGCTATTACTTTCGGTTCTAATAGTTAGTTGAAATTAAGTGTGATATTAAAACTAGAAGATAAGTGTTGCAACAAAAATCATTAAAGTTGCCTTAAGAAATTGAATTTTTCATCATACGCAGATATGCTTCTAATATTTAAAAGCACAGCCCTGATATCAGGTTTTAAAATTTTGTCGCGTGGCTATATGGGTTTATGTAGCGATATTTTCTTCACTACTAGGTTCTATAATAACAATTATTATTGCGACAGATAGTTCACATTTAGAAGATAGTATTTAAAATAGTATAAATCCTGAAATAATCCCGGAATTCGATTATATCATTTTATAATATAAAATGGTTATATTAATATGAAACAATAGATAATTGTAAATAAATAATTTAAATTTCACCTAAAAGATAATAATTTCGCAGTCATATGACATATGCTTTTGAATCCCTTGAACTAAATTTAGTGCCATTTTATTAATAATTACAAAATAATACTTAGCATTAATATATATATGCGGCACTGACGGCAGTTTCCCAGTGAATTAAAATTAATATACGGGTATAAACAGATTCCAAATGAGGATTTATTAGTGCATACGACAACTTTTGTTTATAAAATGCTAATACTGTTTGCTAAACAATTGACAATGCTATATTTCTATTATTTAATTTTAAAATGATATGTAAATATAAGAACCAAACATGATATATCATTATTTTACTCTATTTCAGAGGTACTTCTTTCATGTTTTTGCTTAAACATTTTTAAATTATATCTTTATTTATTGGAGAAGTGTGAACATTCTCTGGAAGAATGTGCAATTTTACTCCTACTACTACGACTAACTCTCGCGCCAGTGAAGCTTCCAACAGATCTTTGTTGTTAGTCGTTTGTATGTTACTAAACCTATTTTTTATGTTTTTTAAATATTCAATGTTTTTCCGATAGTGATTTGTGGCTAATGCGAAAAAGTTGTGACTTCGGTTGTTTATGAACTAGGTAAAAAATTAATGCAAAAATAAAGTAATTAGCCGGGCGCCTGAGGACTTGAAATTCAGAATGTCCAATTTTTATTTATATTTTATATAAATTATATAAATAAAATTGGTAACATATATCGATTAGTGAGAGTACGGAAAAGTTGTGACTTGAGTTGCTTATAATAGTATTCATCCGGGCCCCTAGGGGCTAGAAACGTGAAAATGTCACGTTGTTTCATTTTTGTGCAGCTCTTCGCTTGATTCAAAATTCAAAAGAAAAATGAAAACTACAGAATAGAACATCAATTACTTTGAATGTTGAATCAACCCAAAACGCACCGCGAGGAGGTTGGCGCACCTCGAGTTCCACCCACCCGCCAACCTACAATCCTACAATATTTTAGCTTACTGAATTCTTGCAGAGAAGTATTGCTCTTTGTTATCGAATTTTGGTAATTCTCTTCTTGCGTCAAGTTTGGGTTAGCACGTATATATCGATCTCTAGATTTTTCTTCGCAGATTTTTAATGACGTTTCAGTAATAACCTTCACGCATCTGTCAACTGCCTGAGTGTGACAAGGAAAATGATCACATTTTGGTACTGTGTCGTTAATAATGATTTCGCAAAGCTGTTCGTCGTACACGTCGGCCCTGCTTTTTATTAAGGGAGGTTCTGTTATATCACAGTGAGACCAATGAATGAGATCAACATAGTCTTGAGCTTAAAAATTGATTTTGGATACCCTAAAAGTTCGATTTTTCATGCTGGTTTTTCTGGCTTTGAGAATTCTCCTTACGGCTAGCTCCCCAAAGTATTACCGCTTATCTGTCAACATGGTGAGAAGAAGATTCTCCGGATGTGCAAAAAAAAGGCATTACCCTGTATAACTTTGTCAATGATGTTTTTCGCGTTATATCCAATGATTTGCAGCATTTTCCAAGAGTGGCTGAGTTTTTATTTCAAACCACATTCTTGAGTGCACCTTTACTATAAATGTAGGGAGTATTTAAAGATTCTCAGAGGAATCTTTAGTTGCAACATACAGCCTTAAAATTCGATTGGCGGTTGTTAGCAACCTTGATTGTGCCATTTTGCCAGAAATTTTTTCGACTCCTTCTGCGACTGCTTGGCATATTTTGTGTAAATATTGCTGATCGGTACTTAGATCGGTTTGATCAACCTGAGGTAAATCCGTTTTATTTGGCGTGAATTCAACACGTGCCATTTTGTGGCAATCGGCAAGAAGACGCCCAATCGGCCCTGAGTGAGTGTAAGGACCTTTTGTATGGCCATCTAACTTTTGAATTAAATGAAGCAAGGGTAGTTCATTGGCATATAATAAACATGCTGAAACAGAGAAAACTACCATGACAGAGGTTAAGTTTCACCACCGTAACATTCGTAAAATCCTCAAAGAGCTAGATTCGCAAAAGTGATCAGGGCCAGAAGGAATACCAGCCATCGTGTTAAAGAACTGCGCCAACGAACTAACACCCATTTTTTCCAGGATTTTTTCTCTGTCTTGCCGAAAAGGGATTTACCCATCTTCTTGGAAAATCAATCGAGCAAAACCTGTTCCAACAAAAGGCAAGAAAACCACGCCCTTAAACTATCGTCCAATTGCCTTGCTTCCAATAACCTCCTAGTCATAGTAGTCAATCAGCAACTACTCAAGTAGCTCGATACTAACAGAATAGATAGCGATAACAAATACGGCTTCCACAATTGGCCTATGTCACTCATATATGGAGTAGAGCAATTGAAAACTACGGAGAATCTCGAGCGATTGCGTTGGATATTCTAAAGGCATTTGATACAGTTTGGCATGACGGATTGCTCAACAAACTGCCGTTCTTTGGATTGCCAGCGTCTCTCTGCAGCTGGCTTACCAGTTTCCTTCAGAACCGATCTCTGCACGATGCAGTTGATGTACACATCTCAGATACATTCACCGTTAATGCGGGAGTGCCTCAGGGCGCATTACTTTCACCAGCTCTATTCCTCATCTATATTAATGACCTGCTGATCGAAACCAATAATCCTGTTTACAGCTTTGCAGATGACAGTACCCTTGTCTCCTAGTTTGATCAGAAGACCTTTACCAGAGACTTATCGCCGCAGACAGAAGCAGATTACAACAATTAATCAATATCTGGAGAAGGTTCTGGGGCGACAGGAATTTGGTCCATTTCAGTGCAGCAGAAACTCAAGCAGCCGCGTTTTCCAAGAAAACCAATACGGTGGGCCCTGATATCATTATGACAAGATCGACCATTCCTTCGTCCTCGTCGCTCAGACTATGGGTATCTCGGTCAATCGCAAAATATGTGATCGGACGAAGGAAATTGCTTTTCAAAAAAATATATTTTTAACTTAATACAAGCAATAGTGAGTAGAGAATACCAATTTTTACAATTTAACATATATTTATAAACTAGCGTATTCCTGCGATGTCAGCGTTTCTCGTGGGAAGCTTGTTCACTGGTCGGTCACATAACTCCTCCCTCCTTAAGACGAAAACAGCAGGGTTGAGGGCTGGTTTTCGGAAGTTGTGCTAGGTTGGTCTTTTTTTCTTGACATTTTCTGTTTTCTTTGGTAGATTTTCCATACAGAAAAGCATAGTACAACAAGGACAGCAAGAGTCGAGAGTGTACTGAGAAAACACCGTCCAATGGGGTGTATTTCCATTTCCTTAGGGGTGTTCAAGAGTTCAGCTTTTTCTTGAAGTTTATGTATAGTGTCTAAGTCGATTGATTTGATGCTGATCGGGCTTCCGTCGAAATCGTTGAGCCTAAGTGGTTCTATCTTGATTTCTGGCAACGTGATAGTGGTGCCGGTTATTAGTTCTTCTTTGTTGACGAACTTGTAGTCCAGGATATTAATTTGGCAGTTTACTGGTATGTCAATAATGCTGGGGATGGTAATCAAAACATGTGTTTCCATCGATTGACAGGTTTTGTGTACTTTAAGTGGCTTGATTCCTGGTACGGCGAGCGTGTATTGGTTGTTGATTTGCTCGATAATGGGCGTCGAGACATTGACTTTCAGGGTGCGGGAGTTTCGATTGTCGGCATTTCTTATGAGGCTCCTAATGCAGTGGTTGGCTGCTGGTTCCAAGTGGTTTTCGCAAAAGTAGGTTTCCTCGATTGCAGGGCAGTGGCTGCTACCATATTGCAACTGATCTGTACCAAGTATTAGGTAAGGTGTCTTGGGAACGATAATTGATTGGTTAAAGGGAATTGGCTACAGGTGAAAGCTATCGAAGACCTCTCTTAAAAGTATTGGAAAATTAACTGCAAAAATTATCTTATTATTCGAAAAACTAATTGTAAACCAGCTAGTTGATAGTAAGAAATAGTATTTTTAAAGTATACTAGTTTTTCTTTTCCATACAGCGTATTTAAATATATTAAACCATTATCTAATTCAGATGCTGAAATTACTGTACTATGGAGGGTGTTTATTTTCGCGAACATTAATGCGTTTTCTAGGTTGTCGAGAAAGGTTATCAGATTTTGGCAGTTTAAGATAATTTGGTCTAGAGTATTATGTGCCCATAAGTGTGCTATAATGTCTGTAATGATTTTGTTTACATCATGTTGAAAGCTTTCGAGTCGATTTTTTATCAGCTGTTGGTCTTCATCGAGAACAGTTATTATTTGATTATAGTTATTAATAAGCTGTTTGGTTAATTTGAATGGACATTTCCTTTTTCGTAGACATTTGGTTATTTTCTAAAGCCGATATCGCCTGGTCATATTTTTGTGCATCGTCATGGTCTAATGTTCCGAAAAGCCATTTTGAGGCCTTTCCTACAATATTAAGAATTTTTTTTTGTACGATTACGAGGTGTGATATTATTAAGCTTAATTCTAGCGTTTATTATTAAATATTTCGTATGTACAAGTAAATTAGGCAAAACTTTAAAGTTTGAAGAGTTTTCTATATTTTTATGTGAATTATTGAGCGAGTTTTGTACAACCGTAAGGAAGTATTCTATATTTCTTAATTAATTAACTAGGGGTGGTATTTCTATGTAATGTAGAAATGTATGCTTACTATCTATAATTCTAGCTTTTTCCAAATGGAAAGGGAGCAAAGGAGATTTTAAAGGTGTAATGTTGATATCCTTGCAATATGTTATTCTAATTGCTACTAGCAGCATAACTACATGAAGGTTGAGGTTGGTCATGGTCGCCTTGAGGATTATTGACCTGGGGAAGAGGGATGGTTTTAGTAAGTGGTCGTTTTAATTGGGACTTATGTAGAGTTTTGCCTTTCGCGGTTTCTATTTTAGTACCCAAGTCTTTGGATATTTTAGTTTTAAGGTGTTTCTGTTTTGCTTTGTTGCGAATGGCACCTTTATTTTTAACATAAGCTTGAGTGTCGGGTACATGTGTAGGAGGGTCTTCGCGATTTTGATTCCTCTTTTCTATTACGCGTGTTTTTTCTTTGAGACTGTCTTGGTGGATTTTATCGTACAAGATTTTTAGACGATCGCGCCTATCGCTTATA
>JAEQML010075325.1:0-13882 GCA_016904865.1 Pissodes strobi
TTGTAAGTAAGGTTCTTGTTTTCCGCTGGAGATTTTCAATGTCAGTGCCGGTCCAATCCAAACGAGTATCCAAGAACTGAGACGGCATAAGTATTGATAGCCTTGCAGAGATTTTTGCTGTTAAGTTGAGTTTTTCCAAACGTTTTATCCTTCTAGTAAATTCTTCTGTTAATTCAGCCTTTATTGTGCCATGTGATATGTGCATTGTTTGTTTCATTCCGAGGTATTTGTAAAATTCATCTCCCTTCATTGCCTCGATGTTCTGGCCGTCCCTAAGTTCAAAGTGACCTGGACATACTTTACCTCGTACGATGTTCACTGTACGGCACTTTTCCAGTCCAAACCGCATTCCAATATCCATGGAGAATTGTTCTACAAACTTTAACATTTGCTCTAGCTCATTTTTGATAGCTCCCATATGTTTTAGGCCATCCATATAGAGCAAATGATTGACTTACTCCCCTGCCTCATTGTTGTTTTTGATATTGTATCCATAGGAAGTCGAATTCAGCTGGTGGGATAGAGGGTTCATCGCAATACAGAACCATAGCGGGCTGAGGGCGTCTCCCTCAAATATACCTATTTTTACTGGTATATTTTCGGTGGTAATCCCGGCTTCATTCAGATACATTTTTGTTTGCCAAGATGTCATGGCATGCCTTAAAAAGTTGACAAAGTCTTATATATTTGAAGAATCTTTAGTAGCCACTCATGAGGCACAGAATCGTAAGCCTTTTTATAAACGATGTAAGCCATATACAGATTCCTACGCTTAGAAAATGCCTGGTTACAGATGACAGAGTCGATTATGAGTTGCTCTTTGCATCCCATTGGACCCTTAGCGTATCCTTTCTGTTGGTCAGCAATGATCTTGTTTCGCTCACAGTGGGCATATACCTGGTGCGCCAAGCAGGTTGTTTGTTATCACTTTGTACATCGTTGGGAGACACGTGATTGGTAGGTACTTGGATGGGTCCTCCGTGTTTTCCGGGTTCTTTGATAGAAGGTATGTGGCAGCCTGAAATGGAAAGCGTGGCATGTTTTCAGGATTGGCGATTACGTCATTAATTAAATTTGTTAATTTTTCGTGGGTACATTGGAGTGTCTTGAGCCAGTAGTTCTGTATTCCATCTGGGCCAAGTGCCTTCCAGTTATGGGTATCTCTGCTGACGTTTGTAACTTCTGCTGTCGTAAACGGCTCGTCAGGCATTTGGTCGTATTCCTGGGAGGTTCGGCGCTCCTCCACAATTCAACGTTGCACTGGGTCGGTGTTCCCAACTGTTCTCTGCAAAATTGTTCAACATCGTCACTGCTGGGGAATTTGTTGTTCGATTCTCTAGCCCTCGTATTTAACGCTCTGTAGAATGTTTTTTTCTGATCGTTGGAATAAGACATTATCTCGTTTTCTTTTATTACTCGATTTGTACCTCTTTAAACTCCCTGAAAATACAGATAATTTTTGTTTTAAAGTGGCAAGACATTGCTGGTGTGTTTGGTTTTCTGGATCATCACAAGCATGGTTTCGATATCGAGTCATGATTGATCGAACGCAAGCTTCCAGCCTATGGGACCATACTCCATTGATGTATTCTTTTAGCCTTCCTATATCTCTTCATATGCCATCAATCCTAACATTCAATCTTCTTTCCCAATGAGGTGTTTGTGGCTCGACAACTGTTTGCGCCGTTCCCTTTGTCCGTACTTTGGTTCCCAGGATTCGGACAATGGCCCTTCCACCGCAGTAGATTAACATATGGAAGTGAGCCAACGTGTTCGTTTGGGTGATATAGTTTGGCAGAATTCGGTTGTTCATAATAGTAAAGGCGATTTCTAGTTTCTTTGAGGAGTTCACCCTACGTAATGGTGGTCTACTTAACCCTACAGCAGGCGCGCCTTTGAAAATTACGTGAGCGGGCGCGTTGCGGTACTGGACGCCGCACGTATAAAAGAAGTATAAAGCTAAAATCTATTTATTATCTGCATTTTTTTTCAGTAATAAAAGATATTACACATATTTATAGTAAATTATTTTAAATATAAAATAGAAATATCAACTCAAGAACGAGAAAAAATTCGAATAAATTGTCGGCAATACCTTACGATTCTTTTCGCTGAGTGGTTTATTTAACACATTTCTATCCCTAAACAAATAAGCGATTTATATATCGTAACATACTTACAAGGTAACACAGTACAAAAAACCCTAAAAAAAGCAATTTTCAATACTTACATGACAAGGCGCACTGCGGTACGGAATGCCGCAAACGTACAACTTATTCTTTTGGCGTCTCATTTGATACTAACAGAAAGCCTGAATGCCTCCCTGTGCGTTGGCAGCTGGTTCCAAATATAATCAATGAAGAATTCCTGACGCGACAGTGGCGTGCAGCAATCGAACTTAAAAAAATATATATGAAATGTAAAAAAGCGGCACAGAGTACCGCTGCGCGCCCGCCGGAGGGTTAATGTGTCCGTGCCATTGTAATCCACAATTAGCTTTCTCATCTCTGAGAGAAGTGTTTGGAATAATCCTTCGGTGTCCACATTATCTCTATTTAAATCATGTGCCCCACCATTCAGGTGTTGCTCTGCTACTTCAGGCGTTCCACCCACATGTCCAGCGTCTCCGTCCTGGTCACCATTGTCGTTATTATCGTGATTCTCATTCTCATCATCATCATGATCCTCATTATCTTTGTTGTTATTGTGCAGGTTTAGCAGTTGGCGTTCTACTTCTTGTTTGATGGTGTTAAGTCTCGCAGCTGGGATGAGATTGTTTCTGATGATAACACGATATTGATCTGCCAATCTCTGCTCTGTTACATGCAGCTCTGGATAATTTCTGCAGAATTCAGTATGCAGTCCTTGTCGATAGCCGATGGTCTCTCATCCTAACTGTGTTACCCTAAAATAGATACGCACTATTGATTCATTCATGGACGGTGTCCATTTTATGCGTCGGTCGTCTGAGTAATCCCGTCTGAATGAGCGCTGACTGAAGTCTTTCCATCAACTTTCGGATAATTTTAGTAAGTTTTAAATTATTTTAGTCATTTGGACCGGCTGCGATATGTTATAATAAAAATTTTATGTTTTTGGTGAGTTTTGGTTAGTCGCCATAATTCAGTTCGTTTTGGTTAGTTTTACCTTCCTTTAATATTTTTAATCTGTTTCGATACGTTTTAGCCCTTTTTGGTAATTTTGGTTAGTCGTTCAATCAACTTTCGGTTAGTTTCAGTTTGTTCCAATTTATTTTAGTAATTTGATGTTTTTTGTTAGTTTTGGTTAGACGCCAAAGTTCGGGGACCTTGAGATAGTTTGTCTCCTTTTATTTTTTTTAATCTCTTCTGATATATTTAACCCTTTTTGATGGTTTTGGTTAGTTTGGGTTAGTCGTTCAATCAACTTTCCGTCCACATAAACAAACTAACACGTTCTCTTACGCGTATGACGTCATGAATGTGGCAAATGTAGCATGCACTTTTTCGTGATTTGATACCCCATACTAGGAAGACAGAAACATTTTCAATGTTAATAATCCCAGGTTTCTAAATTTCGATATCTCTGCTATAAAAAAGTTTTACATCATTTTTTTTTTGTAGGAGGTCGGGAAATATGAGAGAATCGATGTTAAACTGAAACATGCAGAAATTCGGTAAAAAATTCTACATATTTTGACATTTTTACGAGTTTCAGTAGATAGTTTTGCTTAGCCTTGCTTTGGAACTTTTTTAGAAATTTAGCAAATAGATTTCAAACGAAAGTGATCATTTCATATTTCAGTTGCCACACATCTTTTATTTCATTCTTAAGGCATGATACAAATGAAGATCCGTTAGGGCGTTAGTTTGGGTTACAGAGTTCACGTGCAGGTTGTCTTCTTTCTGGATATCTATAAATTAAAATGATATTTAAATAAAAATTAAACCCAAATAACACAAAAGACAAATGAATATTCAAACAAACCTATTGGAATAGAGCTGAGAAGCTTCACGGGAGTTTTCATTGCTCTGTATAAAGCAGACTAACATGTCATATTTTGTCATATTGTATTTTTTTCGAGTCTAAATTATTACAACAAATTTTATTAGAAATTTTTACATGACCACACAAGCTACCCGATAAATAGTTAATTAATGATAATATAATATACAAAATAAACGATAAGTTTTACCGTCCAAATCATTCGCCACTAATAATATTTAATAATAGATTTGTGCTTATTTCACTTATAGTTATATATACCTGTTTAAACTTAAATATTTCAATATTATTGCCATAAAGTAGTTTCATATTTATTCCTTTTTAAAATAGGTAAATTTAGTGAATGGGTTTATTTCTAATATAATAACCTATATTAATAAGGCAGAGAGGACGTTTTATTTGCGGCTCCAGTTAAATTATCCAAGTTGCACTATAACGCTGAACAAATATAACACACCTAATAACCATCTCGTTAACTATAACGCTCCGGGATATCAAAGTGAATTCATGAAGGCAGAAGGCAAAGGAAACTTATGACGATCTTATGGCGTAAGAGAGATCGGCCAAAGGCGAATTATTTAACGAGAAATTTGCGATATTCTACATTGATTAAATTAATGTGAGAGGGCAGGAAAATTATGTTTATATTTCCTACAAGTTCTTTTCAGCAATACGGCTAACTAATTTTGAGCTAATGTAGATTTGTCAAGGTCAATGAACATGAAATATTTAAAAAATATTTTATTTTTGGGCGGCTTTATAAAATTCTAAGCTCTGCAAAGATGTTTGATAATCATTTCAGTCAATTAGGACTTCAGGTACCGGTATTTTATCGAAGGTATATTTTTCCATGACTGGCCTTCCATGTCTTGGCGAATTTTTCATGAACCCGCTCATGTAGTTTTGGTGGGTCATGCTTTGCTGGTTGGCTGTTAATTTAATGCACGTGATGCTATTGGTATACTCGTAGATAAAGATATTTTCTTTGTCTTGGCGAATTTTTCATGAACCCGCTTTTGTAGTTTTGGTTGGTCGTGTTTTGCTGGTTGGCTATTGATTTGATGCAAGTGATGCTATTGGTATACTCGTAGATAAAGATATTTTCTGTCCCTTGGTTGGTAGTTCTGTCGTCGATTTTGGTTGCTGTTAGCTTCTGACTTGTGGCGCTTTCAAAAATGCTTTCGGGTGTCGACTATTAGCGTTGGCTTGTTTTTTCTTTTTTGCATTATGTGCTTGATTGTGCACCTTGTGTTCCTGCCGAATGCAGATTTCTAATTCACCGGGAATTTACCCATCAAATATGAATTAGGCAGGTGCTATCACAGGTAAGCATTATATTCCTTGTAACCATTATCTCCGTCTCTAGGGGAATCATCACCTTGTCTGTCCTAAGGATTTTGTGGGGAGGGGGGGCATAAATTTGACAAGAGTATGTTCAAAAAAACAAACAGTTCTCAAGATTGCAATCTTAAACACTAGAACTCTACTTCCTGACGAAAGTTTTACTAAGATGGAAAGCGAATTGGAAAACATAAGATGGGATATTGTCGGAGTTGCTGAGGTCAGAATGCGAGGTGAAGGTCTTGAGACCCTAAAATCGGGTCACTTATTTTACTACCACGGAGAACAACATGAATCAGTGGGAGGTGTTGGGTTCTTCATAAACAAAAAGCTAGTAAAGAATCTCAGAATGGTTCAATCAGTTTCCACTAGAGTAGTATATGCCACCCTTAGAATAAACACCATTTATGATTTGAAAGTTATTCAGGTCTATGCCCCAACAATGGAGCATACAGACGAGGAAGTCGAAGTTTTTTATGATGATTTAGGTGTAGCTTTCTCAAATAATCATACAAATTTCACCATTGTATGGGGTGATTTTAATGCCAAAATAGGAACAAAAAAAGATCCATCAGAAATGGCTCTTGGTAATTTTGGCAGCCCAGGGCGAAATGATCGTGGCAACACTCTTCTAAATTTTCTGTTGGAGAGAACTTATTTCTAATGAACAGCTTCTACTACAAGAAACTCCACCGCAGATGGACCTGGAAGAGCCCAGACGAAAGGACAAAGAATGAGATATACCACTTTATAACTGACAAAAGACATATATTTAAGGATGTGGCAGTTCTAAATAGATTTGCAAAATCAAGCGACCATCGAATGGTAAGAGCCACTATTGTACCAAACACTACCTACGAACGACACAAAATGGATTAAAAAAGAACGAACGAAGACATGGACACGCCCAAGAGATATGGAAATTCGAGGAACACCTCAGCAAAATACTCCAAGATAATCCTTTATCAAATGATATTAACAGCTTAAACGATGCAATAGTGGAAGCAATAACCGACGTCCAAAAGATATGCTGCCCAACAAGCCCGAAGGAAGAAAAAATCAGCATGGAAACGCGCCACAAAATGGAACGGAAAAGTGAGGAAAAGACGAAGTAAATAAACTGAAGAAGAAAGTATCAAGGGCAATCAGAAAAGACTTAAGAAAGTACAAAAATGAGAAAATCGTTAAAACTATCGAGGAGAATAAAAGCATGTTGTGGAATGAAATTTTATACACTAAACAAACCACTATAAGTCGAGAGGAATGTCTGCGAAGAAGGATTCAAAATCAGGGCTCCGCGGATATTCCGGAGATATCCCTGGATGAAATTAATATTGCTTTAAAAAAGATGAAGAATAATAGAGCTCCAGGCTGGGGATGACGGTGTCGTCACAGAAACAATAAAGCTAGGAGGACCAGTACTGATGTCCATGATTCAAAAACCCTTTAGTCTATGCCTGTGGAATCAGAGCATCCCAACAAAGTGGAACAATTCCATATCTAGGTAGTTTTGCACAAGAAGGGAGATATAACGGACCTGGAAACATATAGACCAATTAGTCTCCTTAACCATCTCTATAAACTGTACACCAGAATTATAACAAGTAGATTGGAGGCAAAGCTGGATATCTACCAGCCGCGGGAGCAAGCTGGTTTCCGCTTGAAGTACGGTACAAACGACCACCTGCAGTGCTTGAAAACCTTGATAGAAAAGACCATTGAATATAACTGCCCCCTAGTATTGATATTTGTTGACTTTAAAAAGGCTTTTGATACAGTGGAATTAGCGGCCATCTTAAGAGCATTGCAGGATTGTAGAGTCGACTACCGATATTGCGACATCGTTAAAAATATATATGAAAATGCCACCACAGCCGTAAATCTACACGCTACAACCAACAAGATAAAGATGGAAAGGGGAGTTAGGCAAGGTGACACCATGTCGCCAAAGCCGTTTATTGCTGTCCTCGAGTATGCATTTAAAAAGTTGGCCTGGCAACAAAAAGGAATACTCATCGATGGAGAGAGACTCAATCATCTACGATTCGCGGATGACATCGTTAATTTGTCAGACAATCTGGGAGTCCAAGAACTCAACGATATCGTACAAGAACTTGGACTGACAATAAATTTTGGAAAGACCAAAATGATGACTAACATGGTTCCCAGAGATCAAATACAAATTAATAACAACAAAGTAAAATTGATTGACCAATATATATATTTGGGTCATGAGATTAGAATAACCAGAGACAACCAAACCTGCGAACTAAACAGACAAATTACCCTGGGATGGGCGGCGTACGGAAAAATGTAGGACATCCTTAAAGGAAATATCCCAATTCGCTTGAAATGGAAAGCATTTAACCAATGCTTATTGCTAGTTCTGACCTACGGCACAGAGACCCTAACTTTAACGAAGAAAACCGCAGAAAAACTAAGAGTAACACAAGGCGAATTGAGAGATCGATGCTTGGCCTGACCCTGAGAGATCGAGTAAGAAATGAAGAGATACGCCGACGTACTGGAGTAGATGATATTATACAGCGAATCACTACACGGAATTGGAAATGGGCCGGATACATTGCTAGAAAGGAGGACGGGCGATGGACCAAAAAACTGTTGGAATGGAGACCAAGAACTGACAAGCGTGGCCCAGGCAGACCTCCCACTCGATGGACGGATGACGTGAAGAGGATAGCGACAAACCGGATTGCAACAGCCAGGGACAAAGAGAACTGGAGACGTGTAGAGGAGCCCTATGTCCAACAATGGACGTGAAAGGGGCTGCATGATGATGATGATGATGATGATGAACCTTTATCTGCTTAATGATATATACTGGAAATGGGTGTTTGACGTATTTATTTGATTTCCTAGGCAAAATTTAGCATGGTTTCTTGACTGAATATAAGGTTAGAGTGGGGTGTGGTCAATGTCAATGACCGATTCAGAATTTACTTTCCTCTTATTTATATCCAGTCCATGCTGTTGATGAGACGTGTGTTACTATCCGTGGCTTGCTGTCAATTTTACACGGGAACCTTTGCGGGATTACTATTCTGTTATTTTTTTAGGTTGCAATGACATGGAATAAAAGTTTTAAAAAAATTTTCAAAAATTCATGGCTGACATGCTATTGGATCAAGTGTTGTAAAGTTTTCTCCTGTGGTTCCATGAAATAATTTTGTAGCACATGCCGGACTCTGAAGTATATTTCCTGCAACTATGTTACATACCTAATATGTAACATAGTTTTTTATTATCATGACTGCCTAGATTTAGTTTTATTCGTGTTAAATGTCTTGCCTCTTGATACCCCTTTATATTATTTCCCGTCGCAGCCAGATGCCGTATGTCCTGCTGTCGCTGTTTCAATATATGTGTTATACTTTTATCAAACCGTATAAACCTCGTAATATGTAGACATCTTTTGAAATTGTATTACTCTGTTTCCTACGATTAATTTTATTTAAACTTCACATTATATATTTTGATTTCCCATACTTTTGTTTATATTTTAGTATCTTACAATTTTCTTCATCTTCTAAGCATCTGCAGTTGAATGATAGGGAAGCATCTGTATTATCCTGCCATGGGATGTTGTATGTGAATGGGATGGATCCTTCGTAGGCTATTGTATCCGGAAGTAACTTCCATAATGCCCCTGCTGATAGTTCCACTTCTAGACTGTTACTGGGTTGCAGCCAATGCAACAGAGTCCTAAGAGTAGGCTTGGCAAGGTAATTTTTCAAATGTTCCGAACCATGGCATAGTTTAGAATAAATTATATCAAATGCAATCAATTGGTTCCAAAAAATATTGGGAAAATATAGTTTGCCGTACATTAAGCGATAATAGTTATTTACAATATTAGTGTTGTAAAGATTCATATTACAACACGAGATGTGAAAGTTCTCAAACGAGGCGTCAGCCGAGTTTGATAAAACATCGAGTGTAGTAAATCTTTGGCAAAAGGCATTTTTACGAATAAAAATGCACCTGCTATTAAGTTTATTAATCAAGTTTTTTATGTTACCTTTCGCATGGTTACTGTCAAAACTTTGTCAAACAAATCCAAGAATATAAAAAGCGCTTTTCAAAATGAGCGATTCTGATGTAAGTTTACCCTCTGATATAGAAGCAGGGGCAAACGAAGCGATCTCAAGTTTAGGTTCCGACAAAATCGAAGGCACGGTATGAGTTGGAGTACCAGAAGTTTGAAGATTGGTGCAAAGCTAACAAAATAAAAGAGGTGTCTGAGAAAATCATTTTGGGTTATTTTTCCGGAAAGCAACGCTCCCAGAAACCATCTACACTATGGACTCACTATTCAATGTTGAGAACTATGATTTCAGTCAAGAAAAATCAAGATATAAGCAAAACTTCTCAACTAATCGCATTTTTGAAAAGAAGTTCAGAGGGTTACAAAGCCAAAAAGTCCAAAGTTTTTACAAAGGAAGACGTATGTAAGTTTCTTAGTACTGCAGATGATGAAACATATTTACTTATGAAGATTGTTATGATAATCGCCATTTTTGGGGCTTGTCGGCCCGAAGAACTAACTAGGTTAATGTTGGATCATATTGAATACAATGATTTGTATATAAAAGTTGTGATTCCATGCTCGAAAACCAAAATTATCCGAGAATTTGTTATAACAGAAGAAAATGTGACAGGTGTCAATTGTTTAAGTATTTTTCGAAAATATGCTAAACTTTGCCCTCTTAATGCAACTCACAGGCGGTTTTTTGTATTCTACGGAAAAGGAAAATGTACCTCCCAGCCTGTCGGAATTAATAGTTTTGGAAGTATACCAAAAAAGATTGCAACAAAACTTGGATTGAAGAATCCCGAAGGATACACTGGACATTGTTTTAGGAGGTCCTCAGCCACCATTCTAGTTGATGGTGGTGCACATATGCAGATGTTATGGGGGCTGGAAATCCTCTTCTCATAACATTTTAGCCACAGCTTATTCAATAACCAGCTACTCATCTTGCGGCGGCATCCTTTGATTTGGGAAAGTCAAGTGAAAATTTTAGAAGAGGGCCATGAGTTAATATTTTTCTAAATGTCAGGGCATCTGAATAATACTTTTGACAGTTCGTTTAATTTAAAATACGATGTTTTAGCGTCTAAAATCCGTTTGAAAACGATTTTAAATGGCAAAATTGTATAAAAATCTGAAATTTCGGAACTTTTTAGGGCAATAGCAATAGCTTGGGATGAATATGTCGTGGATTTTGAAGCGAATATTCATTTTAAATTCAGTTCGCTTCGTGGCATTATATTGGCTGAAAAATCACGAGACCGTGAAACTGATTTGCTCAGGGCACTACCACGATGCGCAGTGCCCGACACTCCAACTTTCCGATTTCGATAGAGATGAGTAGCTGGTTATTGAATAACTGTGCTTTAGCGTCACACAAATTAAGAAGTTTTTGGTAAAAATAAGAATATTTTCTATGTTAAAGAGAGTGATACTTTATAAAAAAGTGCGGACGGAAGATCTTTCTTATTAAAAAATAGTAATATTTCTATAACCTAAAAAATATGAAACTTTCGAAACACTCACATCTACCTATACCAAATTTTCGACCTTCGGACCTGCGCATTTGGCAGCAGCCAAGTGTTGTTCTAATATTTCGTTCTTCGCTCGCTCCGGGGCTCACCCAGACTAAACTAACTGAAATTAACCTTGTAGATAACGTAGAAAAGGGTAGATTTTTACCTAGCGCCCTTTTCGAATTTTGCAATTTATTTTCGTGTAACGTGTATTATACAGTATTAGAACTGTTTTGTGACACGTTACAAAGCACTTTTGAGGCCAAACATTGAAAAAAAATCCCAGTTGTTTCAAAAAGTAGAATGAAAGCTTGCCAAACCACAGTTAACCTAAACTAACCAACACCAACCCAAAGAAACCAAAACCAACCCAGACTAACCCAAACTAACCAAAACCAACCCAAACAAACCAAAATTGACCCAGACTAAGTCTAAATTAATCAACGCGCGCTTGTCTCTTCATTATCTCAAACTCAGCAAAATTCAGCAAAACTAACTCACACTAACAATACTAACCCAAAATAACTAAAACCAACCCAGACTAACCAAAGCCAACCCAAATAAACCAAAACTAACCCAGACTAACCCTAAATTAACCAAAGTAAGGAAATAACCGGGCAAACAAGCGCGCTACTTGTCTCTTTACTATCTCAAACTAAGCAAAACCAACCCAAACTAACTAAAACTAATCCAAACTAACTAGCACTAACCCAAAGTAACCAAAACCAACCTAGACAAACCCAAGCTAACAAAAGCTAACCCAAACAAGCCAAAACCAACCCAGATTCGACTAACCCTAAATTAACCAAAGTAAGGAAATAAGCGAGCAAATCTCAAACTAAGCAGAATAACCCAAACTAACCAAAGCGAACACAAACAGACCAAAACTAACCCTGAATTAACCAAAGTAAGGAAATAAGCGCGCTACCATCTCAAACTAAGCAAAACCAACCCAAACTAACCAAAACTTTTTTTTTTATTATAGAGGCTTAGGAAATGCGTATCTATGCACTCCCATGGTCATTCAGTAATTTCGGAAATCAATGATGTTGGGCCATTCTGGTGTGTCGGACTCCGCCGCAGCGACCGACTAAAACCCTCTCCTCTGTGGTCTTCAGCTTTAAGCCTCGGCACCATTTCGTGAGAAATATAACATCGAGACAAAAACTTTCTATTTCTTCTTGTCTTTGCTTATCTATTACTTTTTCTGCTTGTTCTTTTACTTCTTTCATTACGTTTTTTTTTTGCTCTATTTGCTCCACTTGTTTCCTTTGTTGCATTCGATTTATGATATATGGTTTATACCATTCTCACTGTATTGCCTGATCCCTTCTCTCCTCACGTTCTTTTATTTCTAACATCGAGGTCATCAATTTATGTATCGCGTTCCAGCTATCTGCATTTCTTAACATGATGTTCACGAGATTTTCTTTGTTTAGTCTGTATCCTGTACGAAATTCTGTCTGTAGTCTTATTGCCTCGAATCTATTACACTCAAAAAGCATGTGATCCGGTGTGTCTAGTTCTGCGTCCCCGTACATACAAATTGGTGATTCCCTCTTCTTAAAACGGGGTAGGTATGTGGCAAAACAGCCGTGTCCCGACAGGAATTGTGTAATCGCATACGTTATTTCACCGTGTTTGCGATTTATCCATGGTCTAATGTCTTGGATGACTGCTTTTATCCATTTGGCTTTTTCGCTTTCCTCACACCATCTTCTTTGCCACCTGTCCAGAGTGTTTTTTCTCTCTTCATCGTTTGTGTGTCTTTCGCCTTCTTCAGTTCCTTCTTCTATTAGTTGGTTTTTTCGCTCCTTTATTCTATCTCGTTCTTCTATCAGTAAATCTATCGGAACTAGTCCACTTATAGCTACTGCAGCAGTTGCTGATATAGTATGGTATCCACTACAACATCTGATAGCAACATTCCTTTGGCATAACGTAAGTTTTTCTCTATTCCTTTTTACTTTCAATGCATTTTTCCAGGTTGGAGCTGCAAACAGTAAAATTGATTGTAACGCCATTGCCAGGACTCCCCTCTTCGAACTTGACGGCCCCCCAATATTTGGAAGTATAGCTTGAAGTGTCTTAATTACTTTATTTGATTTTTGGATGACGTAGTCTACATGTGCAGAGAAATTTAAATTATAATCCAACACCACTCCTAAATATTTTGTTGTTTTTTCTGGCTGTATTTCGTGCTGACCAAATTGATATTTTATGGCCCTTCTGTTCTTGTAGCTCCAACCGAAAACAACTGCAGTAGTCTTCTCTGGTGCAACTTCCAGTTTGTTTGCAAGCATCCATTGTCCAACGTTGTGCAGGGCAGTGTTTCCAAGTAAGATATTGTCAGCAATAGTTTTTCCTGTTATTAAAATTACAAGGTCGTCAGCATAACACACGAGTTTGACGCTTTCGCCGAGGTCCAATTCCATAACATCATCGTAGAGCACGTTCCACAGGGTTGGACCAAGAACGGAACTCTGTGGAACGCCTCCCGTTACGGTCTCTTTAGTTCTACTATCGATCTTACTATAGCTAGTAGGTAATCTGGAATTTTTCGTCGTTTTAGCTTCTCAACAATCAGGGACCAATTTGCTGTATTGAAAGCATTTTTAACGTCGACACATATCATGCTATTTATTCGGTCTTTGTTCGATTTAATTACGTCAACAATCTTCTGTATGGCATCACTAGTCGACCGCCCCTTCATAAAGCCGTACTGGTTTGCATTGAAACCTTTTGATTTTTCTATTTCTTTTTTTAGTCTCACGTTTATTATTGTTTCATAGGTTTTTCCCAGAATATCCAACAGGCAAATAGGTCTAAACTTTTTTGCTTCATCTGCGTGTTTTGACGGTTTTTCCAGCAAGATCAATTTAGATGTTTTCCACTTGTTAGGAAAAAGTTGACCGTTAAGACATTCGGTGAACAATTTTGCGAAGAAAGGGCTGTTATTTGATAGAAGCCATTTTGCATGTTCGGGCTT
>MU196037.1:0-11737 GCA_016904865.1 Pissodes strobi
TCCTGATGATGCTAACATGGTTAGCGAAACGCGCGTCGAGTGCAAATATTCTGTTTCGGTATTGTGGATAAAACTCTGTTTTGGGGCTATATACATTATAGAAAATAATAAGATATTGTTGATGCTGTTTACAGTCATTTATTTTGCACATTGTTATTTTATTACTATATTTTAATTATATAGGAATGTAAAGCTACTATATAAACCAAATTTATTAGTTCTTGATTGAATATAAATTGACTATTATTATCCAAGTTTTAAAGGATGAATGCTTAATTGCTAGTAGTTAAATCAGATAATGTCTTATTACATAATACACAATTACTCTGGGAGCTTGGAGGGTCATCTATTTTAACGTTGATTATGGGTCTCTTATTTGCAATCTCTTTTGGTAAAGGAATATATGGGGATGCACATATTGGATTATATTTTTCATATTGACTTCTAATCGTAAAATTTTCTCCAAAGCCCAACCTGAACCATTTTCTGCAAATGTTGGCACTTTTTCCTTGATTACAGTTAAAAAATCATCATATATATTACTAAGATCTGTTGTTGTTGTTGTAATAATGTCGTGGAAACGGTTTTCGTTTTCCGCGATTTTTTCGCTTATTTTTGCGCCTATAAGCTTTTTGAGCTATCAAACGTCAAAATCGGATCAAAATTGCCAAAATTACAGCGAATCTAAGAATTCGTGTATATCGCGACCTGCAGAGCCAGACCAATGGGCGCCGCTCTCCACCCACGAGGCGGCCCTAGCCACGTGCTTTCGATTTTCGAAATCGTTTTTCGCTTTGTTTTCTGCGAATTTTGAACGCACAGAAATGATATGCATATCGTCGTGTAGGGAATTAAATTCTCTTTAATCTGATGTGACATATGCATGGATTGAACAATAATTAATGGCAAAAAACTGCAAAAAACTGCTAAATGCGCAATATGCCCATATATGGCAATAGTAGTTTCGTGTGCAGTTTTAGGGTAGGTTTTTCGCAGCTTCATGTGGGTTCGGGTGCAAAATAGGGCCCGTTTTTTCTGGTTTACTGCTGGTTAAGCAGGAGTTAGGTGGTGAAGTGTGCACAAGTTCGCGGGCCGTGTGCATCTCAGCGTAACAAAAACCCCGCGTTTTTCGGACAATGCATGATTCTTTCGTCGATCGTTGTGCTGTCAACGTGTGACTCTTTATTTTTTCAAACTGATAGTGTCTTTGACAGTCAGCTATAATAGTAAAATTTAAACAGTTTAATCAAGTCTTTGTCATCATACCGTGTGATAGACAAACCGCGTGCAGTCTTTTTCAATCTGCCTGATTTAGTCTCCGGGACAGATCGGCAAACTTCACAAATAACTGTGAACGCGAAAAAGTGAATTGAAGAGAGAAGAATCGCAGTGCTTTCCAGAAGCCTTGACTCAGCCGAGTTCTAATATCGCTGGAAGCCTGTTCTAAGACGTTCATCCCGGATTCAGCGTTTCCAAGCGCCCGGAGAGATCTTCTATCATCGATCCAACTACATCGAACCCATCTAGAAGCCATCAGCGTTCAACAAAAAGCACTGTGATACCGCTCGTTATTCGCGCTTTCTAGAGCACCGTTCGTACGCTCTAATTGGATTAACTTAATTGGATTATTACACACTTTAACGGATAGCTGCCTTCAGTGAACTTTTGGTCAGGTCGCATGTATATATATTTGCCATATATTGTTCTGTAGGGACCCAGGCATCGCGTTATTTTCGTAATTAGTTAATTTACTTGTTGTAATCATTTGATAACTCGCTCTCATAACTAGTTTGTTTTAGACACTTAGTTACTGCTTTGAGCCGTTGTTTTTCATAAACTTTTAACTCGTTCAAGCCGCAAAAGCGCATTAGTTTAAAGTTGA
This sequence comes from Pissodes strobi, assembly GCA_016904865.1. Taxonomy (NCBI): domain Eukaryota; kingdom Metazoa; phylum Arthropoda; class Insecta; order Coleoptera; family Curculionidae; genus Pissodes; species Pissodes strobi. The sequence goes on from MU196037.1 coordinate 1,883, forward strand.
AGTTGATTATTCTGTTAATTAATTAATCCTGCTCTTAGAAGCAACAGATCCATTAATTTGAAACTCATAATCCGTTGTTTAGTGTTGAAAATTTCATGCTTAGGGACGTGGTGTGTTCTTAATTGTAATAATTAGCACCGTAATTAAAGTTTCCTAGAATTTTTTAACATATTGTATGAGTATCTAACTCTCTTTGCAGTAGAAATTGAGTTAGTGTATTCCGTATTATCATAGTCTAGCCGCATTTTAGTAATTTTAGCGCTACGACTAGTAGAAACATTGTTGTTTTGCCCCAAAGTCTAGCTTAACTGTAAACATTAAAATTGACACCTGTAGCATACCGCCTTCGAAAGTAGGTCACCGGATCACTCGTGCTTTAAAACTAGGTCAGCTTTTGACCCACTTTTCGCCTATTAACTGCTTAATGGATCTGAGTGCCTAGAGTAGTGATCTTGTGTTAAATACTTTAATAAGTATTCTTTGACAACTGGCTAACCATCTTAGCTCGTAGAGTGATACAGGGTGTTGACATTTTTGTAACGTTTTACAGTAAAGTGATAAATTCTTGAAGAGATCATTTAACGTATAAATTAAGTGTATTTTGTTTAACCTTTGATTAAAAGTGAATCTCTCTTGAAGGCCGCAGGCAACTTCTAAACACAGCTTTTCTTTTCCACAGGTTTTCTTTTGGCAACAAATAGAAAAAACATAATATAATAGAGCTTTTCTTTTTGAGTATTTTTTCTTTTAGCAGTAAATAGAAAAACGATTTTTTAAACGGTTGTTCTCAGACAGGCTCAGTCGAGCGAGAGAATAAGTTGTTTAGTTAGGAAGTTAGGACCCTGGGAAGTTGTTCTATTGTGCATGCATATATCATTACAGGCGTTCCAGAGACAAAGCGAAGCAGGAACATCAGTAGTTAGCAGTAGTTAGAGGTTCTTTGGACTAACGTTCCAATTTTGACTGTATTATCTTGCTGTCTCGAAGTGAAATAGTGATATCTAGCATAGAGTTCTTCAGGGCCTTTTATGAACATTGTAAACATAAATTAGTGTATTAGCAGGAAAGTGGCTGTAGTGACAGACGTAGGAAGACGGACGCCAATCCCTTGCCCCCCCTCTTTAACGTAGCTTTCATTACAGAGCGTCCCCCCGCCGAAAGAAGATAGACTATCGTCAATAATCGAAATTTAAATTCAATCACGTAAATAAACAACCTGAGCCCTTCATATTAGAAGTAATACTTCCAGGCTGTTCTAAGGAACATACGCCGCTTGTGCAGGTTGTTTTGAGTTGTTTTGAAAAATTTTGGATTTGAATTAGGCCACCGACGCCCAGTGCCTAACATAGGCTAAATTTTGTCGTATCTCGGATATTCCACGTCCGGTGATACATTGCTACGCGTCCCAGGACTAAGGCGGTTCTCAGATTTGATTGATAATTAAATATTTCTTCTTATCTCCCTCGTGGTGGTCCGCTAACGATTTCCTGTTAGCGGGGAAGGTGGTGGGTCCACTCAAAACCCCCCGGACTTAGAAACCCCGGAAGCTAATACATTAACAGTAACAAATAGTAGTAACGCTACTTGGCATCCCAAAACCTTAGCAATTCATACACTCGTATCTGATTGAGATATAAAGTGTACACACATATATAAAATAAATCGGGTATTCCTTCGGCTAACCTGTTTTACGGACGTAGCAGGGAACCCCCCTTTGGACGAAAAAGCGAACCAAGAATCCAGGACAGAGGATAATCAGGGACATGGACAACAATCCTCCGCCACTCTTGGAATCTCTTGATCGACAAATGCTATCAGGCGAGAATCTGGGACCAGATCAGCCAACCTACACATCTACCCCTATGCAGCCTCATCTCGTCACCAGAGTACCCGCTCTAAACGGACGACTTCAAGACTTCGTTCCCGGAGCAGCATCCGAGACAGGACATCCGCGGGACATGCTTGGAGAGGCACGCTATGTACCTTCGCGACGCCAGGAGGCGCTTGAAGAGCGTGCACGCCAAAATAGAGACCGAGACGACAATAATCCTATTCTTAGTATTAAATGATTTGGTTCCCATGGTTTCCTTAGATTGTAATAGGAATTGTCCAAATAATTCCACATCAATCTTTCTGGATTCATGTTTTATTACTTGTTTAAATATTAGGTGAATAAGCTTTTGCTTAATTTCAGTAAAAAATTCGTCAATGTCTACAAACTTTTTCGATGGAAGCCACATGTACGATATAATCCTGTTTTTAAATGCCGATGTTAGAATTTTCACATTTTCACTGTTTTTCCTCATTACTTCACTTTTATGAGTGTTTGATTTTAAATGGGCACTAAGTTTATTTTTGATGTACCATCGTGCCGAAACAACAAAATTCTCGTTGTTGAATAGCTCCTAGGCTATAAAGAGTATGCAAAATCCATTGAGGATAGGTTATCATTGTCGTCATGGTAGTGAAAAGGTTAAACACCGAAACAATAATACTAGTACCTTTTGTAAAGGTACGAGGAAAAATTAAAATACGTATGTTTATTGTTTTAAAATGTAACGAAAATAAAAACAAGACTTTTTAATATTTGGTATTTGCACCGTTATTATCGATTAAGGCTTGCAAACGACGTGGCATACTTAACACTAGGTTTCCCGTATACTCTTGCGTTATTTGATCCCATGCTTCCATTATCCTTTGGCGCAATTCATCCTGAGTTCTAGACTGGAAGTTGTGTTTATACATAAATTTTACCATTTCACCCCAAACGTTTTCGATCGGGTTGATATCGGGACTTTTCGAAGGCCACGGCAGAACACGAATATGGTTTTCTTCTAAATAATTTTGAACTATACGGGCCTTACGCATAGGAGCATGGTCGTGTTGAAATATAAGATCTTGGCCATATACTGCACCGACTGATGGTATCATAACTTGGTTTAATATATCGCAATATAATGGTGCATTGAGCCTTCCTTGCACTATTTGATAAACTCCTGGGCCCCTTGCACTAATCCAGCCCCAAATGTTTATAGAAAAGCTTCCACTTTGATGTATTCGTGTATATTTCATCGTATCTCGTACCGGTAGGCCTGTAAACGCGGATTTTCCCATTGTTGTACGACTGAAAGGTTTTTTCATCGGAAAATATTACGTTTTTCCACATGTTATCTTCATTGATGTATTCATGAACAAATTCTATTCTTCTCTGCTTGTTTGCTTCGGTCAAAAATATTTTATAGGTAGCAGAGCAATTTTTATAACCGAACTACGAATTCTACTACGAGCTGTATTAGCCGAACCAGGAAAATGTGTTTCTTCTTTAGCTTTCATTGCTGTTTCAAAGGGATGATCTCTTAGAAAATTAATTAATTCGGTATCTTGACCGTCATTCGAAATTTTGGGGCGACCGGAACCTGCTTTTCGAATAATACTTCCATATTCTGCAATTTTGTGCTTAGCCAACAGCACGGTGTTTTTGCTAATTCCCAATTCATCTGCGATGTTTCTTATTTTATGTCCATCTCTCAATCGCGTGTAAATGATCGCTTTTTGCTCGTTGGTTAACACTGTAATGTCCAGGCTCGGGTACCCGATTTAACTGAAGAAATGTAAAACTTTTAGTTAAATTTTAATCGTTCAAATGAAAAAAATAAATATTGGAAGTCATTTGCCCTTGGACTATAAATCCAAAAACCGATAGGAAATTCAAGTTCACTAGACACGGTTTTGCGCGCGGACTAGTCCACCACTTAATTCGGCATTCATGCAGTTTCCCCCGAAAATCTTGATAAAAAGAACTCCATTGGTCAATAGGCGTTGCCAGAATTTTCGTCATCCAGGTCGAGGACCTGAGTGAACCTTGCAGTGTTACCTTGAAAAGCATTTGAATAACCTCATTTTGGTCCAGAGTGGAAAAAAACCAGTTAAAACGCGAAGAGACGTTGTCGGCGGAAAAGAAGCGTCTTGCGTCATCACCAATGTTCTAATTGCTGCAGGCAAAAATTCCAGTTATTTCTGGGAGAAAGACACGCCTCGAAAGTTGCGAAATATCACGCGGTTCTTAGGTGGCCGGAGATTCTGGATTTTTCTGGGGGACAAAACGCGTAAAAATTTCTGCTATAAAAGCATTATTATATCGAAGAAAAATAAGCCTTATTCTCCAATCCAGTTGCAGTGGGTCACTATGGCCAAATTCAAAATGTTATAAGAAATATCAGATGTAGCGAGCCGCTATGCTGAATTTCATTTTAAAAAGATTTAAAAGTTAAATTAATAATTTTGTCATCGATAATATGGTCTTAGTTGTGACCAAAAACCGAGAGTAGTGCCTTTCAGTTTAAGGGCTCGTGAAATAACGAAATAAATAAATCAAATTCATTAGCGGAAAGAAGCTTTGTGTGAAGTTCGTCACCTATCGACGCAGCAGGGGGTGAACAGGGGTGAAGAAGGTTTCAACGACAGGTTCGCTTGCGAGATTAGGAACTAGACAGACAGTAAGTGAATGTTAAGAAAATCATAATGTTGTTATGCCTGTTTTGTTCGATAATATTGTTTATGAAAGTACTCTAGAATTGTATGCCTATTCCATTTAACCATTAACGCTAGTACCTCCCTATAAATTGTCTTTACAATGGAATTTTATTTGCTAAATTTTAACATGAGAAAAACCATTAAACAAATTTGCTAGCGTTACTCAGTATTTTATTACTTTAAAAAAATTAGAATCTAAATCCGCAAGTATTCATGAACTAACATAAGCTCTAGAAATTGTTGCTGAAAAATAAATCACTGTGGAAAACAGAGCTGGCTAATTGAGTTTCTTTATTAGCCCATAAATGCGTGACGGACTAGAGTAATAACTTGCTTGCAGAAAAACATATATTATTCTAGGAAAGTTAATACATGGAACAAAATTCACAGTAATTTAATCGTATTACCGGTGAGAACTATTTTTATTTTGTTGAAAAGACTGCGAGTAATGGACCCGTAGATACGAGGTCGTGTTAAAAATTAAGCGAATAAATTAGGCCACTACAAAAATGCTCCCTTTCAACTATTTTATCAATTTAAAACATCATTGATGTGGCTTACATTTATTTAATTATTTTAAACATAGTGAATAGAACTGAGAATAGAAATTAAGTACCGGTACGAGTCAGAAAGTGGTTTTTAACTAGGTAGTGAAACATGGGGGTTTGCCCAAATATAACGGTAACTATTTTACGTCGCAATTAGGGTGTCAACACACTGGTACTGCGAACCCGGTTACAGCTAATGAACAGAGATTGACGAAAAGGCCGAAAAATACAGTAAGTAAAGGCTTAGGGTAAATCGGCGTTCATTACAACACGAGCATTTTAAAAAATATATTTCTTTTGGCACATTCGTGAGTCACAAAATTAAATCGAACTGACAACTTCAAAACAAGCTAATAGTCCGGCAGATTAAACTACACTTAGCTGTCCCAGTTTTTTTTCGGCACGATGGTACCACGTGTCACAGTCTTTACATCGCGAAAGGGTAAGTTTGGGTATTGGATGATGCACTACATTATCAGCTAGTTTAGGTTTCTTTGCTGGTTGATCATTTAGCTTTTCTCTTTTTTGCTTCTTTATGAACAGGTAACTGCACATTAGAACAGGATGGACGAAAAGGACATGACTGCTTTTTATGTCTATATAAATTTGGTCTATGGGTAAAGAACTTATTACAATCACTACACTGAAACATCTTTAGTAGTTACTCTGACCGCAGACTGCTTAAAACTAATCGTTTTTATTCATTCGAAAGTAGGTGGGGATAAGAGTGGGAAGTGGGCGGGGTTAAATTAGTAAGGGTGGAGTTAAATTCGTTTGGTGGGAGATATTGCTTTGAAAATAGGTAGGGGGACTTGTAATGTGAGGTTAGGTGGGGGGACTAGCGGTATGAAGTTAGGTAGGGGGATAATGATATAGTATCCCTAATTTAGTCTGATGATCGGCTTGGTTTATTAACTTCAAGTTGAGTATATAAGGTTGTATTACCAAAATATTCGGGAATGCATATCTAGTAAGCCCCTGGGATATTCCTCGCGAAAATGTTAACCACGAACAGCAGATAGAGAGAGAGAGAGAGAGAGAGAGAGAGAGAGAGAGAGCTAGTCTGAAGGGCTATTACAAATAGACTGACGGGCGGATAGATTACTTGATCTGGCTGAATGTATTTTTTTATGGCAGTGGCACACACACTAAAGGGAGATCCTATGGCGCTCGACGAGCGGTGTATGTGCGAAGATGTTGATTGACACGGTTTTTGAATACTTGTAGGTTGTGATTAGTGGGAAACATGTCCTGGTAGTAAGTTCCACAGTGATGCAGTACGCCAGACAAAGGAGTTCTTGTAAAGCGATGTTCTAGGGGTTTCCAGTTGTACGACGAACTGGTGCGCTCTTGCCGTCTGTCGCGACTGTCTGACAGGTATTTTCAGGGGCGGGATGAGGCGGGCCAAATCCTGGGAACATCTGCCGTGAAAGTATCTGTAAAACAGAGACATCTCGGCCACATATCTGCGGTGTTCCAGACTATCCACATTCCGGTCAACTCCGGGTCGCCGACGAGACGCACAGCTCTCTTGTGAATGGAATACAGCAGCTTAGGGTGTGCTTTGGTGCGGCACCGCAGATATGTGAACAATATTCTAAGCACGGTCTTATTTGCGCTTTGTAGAGCAAGAGCAACTGTTAGTTACGTAGTTTACTTTTTTGTATGTAGTTAATTTAAACAGTACTTTGCCTTATGGCGTTATTAATTTTCACTGTTAAGGCTTGCCTGATCAGAGTGGCTTTTCCCTTTCGGTAGTTTGCACTGATAGGTCTAATTCGAGTATTGTTTTGAATTGTCAACAAGGTTAATCATGACAGTTTATACTTTAATTAACAACAATTTATAATTGCGATTCAAGGTTAAGTTCAAACTTTCCACTGTATGATTTTATGTTAGTTGACAATATTTGTAATATAAAACCATAGAAATATTATAGGTATATTTTATTTTTTACACTGTAGATTGTCTTTAGTTTAAGGTAGGAATAAAATTACCACGTCATGTGCCTAAAACTAGTCACATGGATATTTTGGAAAGTTCTCCGATTTTATTCATATGTTTTTGACTATATAAAAATATGAGGTAAAATTAAGAAAATACTCTGTGGGGCCATACTGCTAGGGGAGTTGTGTCCGACCAATACTTTCCATTGACTTATCTCTGGGATGCCCTACTGCTTAATCAGTGATATTTTTTACGACAATGGTACTGTCATGCATTAACGTGTTAACAATAATAATTGATTTTATGAAAATGTGTACATGACATAAAAATAACCCGGCATAAAATAATCGTTTTTACACATAGCATAGGAAAAATGCCACCAGGTAGGAAAAAATAATTGTTAGTTGTAGAGTAGACAAGACAACACAAAAAATACAATCTACCGATTTCCGACATCTAAGACTATATCTAGTAATGCAGTAGATGGATAGCGAATTTGTTCTTGGTGCCTTGAGTATCCCATATACCAAATAAAACTCGCTACATGAGCACAGCAGCCCAGTGTTCTGGCACCAGATATGCAGGTGCAATAATAGCTTGTAATAGGATCGTGATCTTCGTTATTAAATGCTATCCATATCTGGTATCGGGTTGAAATTCTATGTCGAGAATAAATTCGCAAATGAACCAGTTGTGGATCGTCAATTAATATATTAATTTGAAAGCCATTGTGTTCCCCTTCTCTTTGCACTGTGTCTTGAGTATATGAAGGCACCAGATTTATTTGATATGTACCAATTGTTAGATTTTGTAAATACTCTATAGTAAGACGTGGAAAATTTCTTCAATATTGATAGCATTCCATGCAGCATGCCTGTGTTGCCAATGCTCCCGTTCAATGCGAATTTTCAAATTATTAACTTGTTGTGACCTTTGCAACATACTATTTGCAAACTCAGCATTAGCATCAGGCATACTAATGGGCACATGATATTTATTTGTAATCGCTACTGCAAATTTGACCATTGTTTTTAAATGACCATTTCGAGCCTCAACCAAAGAGTACTTATTTCTGTGCCTCAACTATCCATCTTGTTTTTGTAATTAGGCGTGACTCATTTGCCTCTTCAGTGGTAAGTTGTTGTTGTCCCCTTGGTAACAGAGGTGGCATTCTGTGGTCTATTCTTAGTTCATTTAGTGGAATAACATCCCTATAGCCCATATCTACAACAACTATATCACCATTGCGAAGCCAAGCTCTTAAACCAACTATATCTCGTTCGAACTCTCTACTTAAAATAGCAGCATCATTATTTTGGCTGTCAGAAAAATATGGTCCCTGGATATCTAAAATATAACAATCTGGTGCAACGATTAAAGTGGGCTTCAACAAATGTTTGCCTTTGTGAATACAATAAGACTGGCGAAGTACCCTAAAGTTACTGCTTTTCTTAACGGGGCTGTAAGTTTCGTCTACATAACCAATTGCTCTTGGTATTTCTGGATTAGGGTTGTAAAGTTGATTGGAGAAGTCTGTAACACGTATGCTAATATATTCTTGTCTACCGATAGTCTCAAATCCTTAATTTTGTGGTACATTTTCAGAAAGACTTTGTCGCACTATTGAAAAAGCCATACTTGCATGTTGTCTACTTTTGTATTTGAACAAAACACACAAAAACTCGTTCGATAATCCATGTCGAAGTTTACATAAAAAGGATAGTAAGTTCTTTTTGCTTATTGACCTAAAAAAATACATAACATTGGAAGAGAATCATTTTTACATAGGTAACGATTAGGTGAGTTCCAAATAAGTAATAAAGAAAACGTGATGTATGTAATTTTTTAATGAATATTTTAATATATAGCAAGCTAGCTCAAAACCTAAAATACGGATGCGTACTTTAAAAAAATAACTTTAAAATCTACCTACAGTAGAACTTCTTTTATTTTTTTATGTTATACTGGTTCATAATTGTGTTTTATTTCTTAATCATACATAATAGAGCGAGTACTTTAAGCTCTTATTATCTTTGGTACCACGCGGGAATTAAGACAGCATTGGCTCTCTTTAATTTTTTAACCACTGAATAAACTTAGATATAACTTACCTTTCTGTTAGATTTCCAGTAGGCACAGGACGACAAAATGTATATAAATCATTAAAATGTTCTTTACTTAAACCAGAAACACTCCTGAATTATTCTTCGTTAAGGTCTTTCTCACAGCATTGCCATCTGTTCGCGCTTTTTGTAATTGAACGAATTTCTTGTAAAAAAATACCAGTTCTGGCTAAATATGCTTGACTAATAAATGATTTAAATTGCAGGGCAGGGAGCAGAAAAGGCAAAAGTAGACCATTTGCATCTAAATGATGAGTGCAGCTTCTAATTCCGGTTGGAATAAAGATATCTTGACGAATAAAAATATCTACTCTACATTTTAAAGACAAACAAGACAGGTCCGCCTCGAAGTTTGTTTTAAAACATCTCTCGACAGCTCTTCGACCAATCGCAATGTCTTGTTTTAGTTCATTTTCTTCGCCATATAATAACGCCATTTGCTGTCTATTAAAAATGTTTATTACAAGTATAACATGTCATATCATTTAACCGAAATGCCATTAATAGTATTGATTTTCGTTTTAATAAACCTAAAATATATTAAACTCTTATTTAATACTTTTACTGTATAAATATTCGAATTAGGTTTTTTTTTTTAGTTTTAGGTGTAAAATATTTATGAATAAATATGTTTCTCAAAGAAAGGGGGTGTGTAACGAAGTTATTTTAGGGGAATGGTATGCAAGCCGGATTAACTTTCTTAT
>JAEQML010075328.1:0-13880 GCA_016904865.1 Pissodes strobi
TATGGTACTAAAAAAAATCTTTCACGCTTATGGTTAAATTTTTTTAATCAATTTTGGGCCATTTATAGCTTTGAGGACATTTGTTAGAATGAAAATTTTAGTGGCGAAATGTGAGAGATCGCTTCAGAGTTAATTGCAAAAATATCCCAGAAACTGCCAAACTAATCCCGTTTTATGGTAAACATCCGGTTTCGGCTAATTCCGAAAAATACATTCGATGTACGCTTAGGTAAAGTTTTACCTATTATTCACTACACATATATAATTATTATTATAGTCTTTTGAGAATGTTATTCAGTTCTACGCATACACTAAATAATAAATAGTTATTAAAAAAAGAAAGTGAATTATAGGCAAAATATCTCATTATATAATAATTATAGGTAACAGTACCGCAAAATTTTCAAGCTATATCGTAGTTATTGACCTCTCGTCAACCTCACGAACTCTTTTCCTTTTAATATTGTTATTTAATCTTTTTTTCACGGAAGGAAGTGCGAAGAAGAAAGTGCATTGCTATAACAAGTCACGTTTAGTTTACAATGAATAATGTTCTCTCCGTAAATAGAAGTATCACGATTATTTTAGATTCAACATATTAACGTGAGAAAAACTACCTTTGAACAATAATAAGTAACATACATTTCTATTCAGCGTAGAAAATCAATCTTTAGTTACAAAAGATTGAGAAATGACAGTCAGAGTTGTCAATCAATAAATAACTAAGTAGAAGAAAGAAACTGTTTAATTATTAATGCTAATCAATATACTTATCTAATAGATATACATATTCTCCTTCTTTGTAATGTCTATGAAATTTCGCGAATATCTTTAACCACGTCATATATTATTTGTACTCTGCATTAACTATCGATAAATAAGATCGTTTTCACTTATTTAAATGAATACAATATACAACCAATCAATAATAATAATTAGACATCATAATATATATAGCCACAAACCTAACACATTGAATTGGTAATTGAAATCGATGAATGCAATAACGTTATTAACCTCAAATAATATTAATATTATATTATTATTTATTTCTAGACACTCCAATGACTGGCAATAAATTTTCCCTTGACATGAGGAAATCTAGACTTGTGTTGTTAAGACATTTTAGATGACGTGTGATGCATGATAATGTAATATAGATTTCACTTTTTCGATGTGGTTTAATTGAATAGGCAAAATTTCGACCAGAAACGGTTTATAAAATAAATCTGATAAAAATACATTTATTTTGGGTGGGATTAAACCAAAAAATATTAAAAAGGTAAAATTGATAAATGATAAAAATTATACTAGGCGGCTTTGGGATACTGGCAAAAAATTGGGAAAATGATGACATCTTTCCAAATTTTCACAAGAATCTATTTTGATGACATTTCCTGTTAATAGAGACTCTCGAATTTTATTTATACGATGAGTTGAGAAAATGTAAATTATATTGCAGCAAAATATAAAAACGTCTGGTTGAAACATTCCTCACGCTCCTTAAATCGTTCAACTATCTCTCTTCGAAATTTTAGTTTTATAAGTTAAAGAGCTAATGTAAGTATATTCTATTTATTTTTGCAAAAGATACAAATTCCGTGAACACTACTAATGAAATAATGTTTCTATGGTAGTTGTCATCTAGGTAAATAATTATGTCAAGGAAACAAAAGTTGCCAAGAGGATTACCAGGCCAAACTTGCATTCGTTAAATTAATATTATTTTTTTTCTTTAACAAAACACCCTTGGTCATTTTAATGAAATTACGATCTGATCATGATTGACTAATGCGTAATGTTGTGCAAATATAATTTAGTAACTACAAAATCTAAGTCTAAGGACTTACCAGTTAGATTTTAATAATTGAATTACACACATATTTACATTATTTCATATCCAATTCCTCTTTTTTCTTTTTTATATGATGAGTTCTCCAGTGTAGCTTAGCGTCCAATGTGATACCCAAAAATTTGTTGTATCAGCAGATGTTACTTGCATATGATCTATGCCAACAGATTTTAATTCTTAGTGAAATCGAGATGTTAATTTTGTTAGCTGAGGTTTGTAGATTAATTGTCGTGCCGTTAGCAAAAACGACTATCATGACATCGTCTAACTCAGGAATTTCACTGGTGTTTAATAGGAACTAGCTCTAATACACTGCATTTTGGGGCTTCTGCCTTAATTTAGTTTCGCTCAGAGTAAGCTTCTTCTGCTTAATTCTAAAAGCTTTATTCGAAAATGATTGTGGGAACTGTTTGGGCAAAAGGTTGCTTAATTTATGGTTAAGCGGCTCATGCCACATCTTATCAAAAGTCTGCGTTATATCAAGAAAGAAAACCTTTTCTTTCTTCTAATGAATTTTAAATTATGCCTATGATATCCTATGAACTTGGTCTATAGTTGAGTTACTTTTTGGAGCGAAGCTGATCTGTGATTAGGTTTTTGTTGTCAATAATGGGTTTCAATCCCTTAGTAAGTATTTTGTTCAACAGTTTCGAAATTATAGGAAGTAAAGCGATTGGGCTGTAAGATGAGTTGAATGTTTTGTGATTTTCCTGATTTGAGAATCATTCTCACTTCTGTTATGTTCCATGTCTTAGGCACATATTTTATTCTAAAAGATGCACCATCCAGATAGGCAAGATTTAAAAATTATTGTTGCTACTTCCTTTTTAACAATAAATCTGATATCATTTTCTTCCTGAGTAAGTAGAACGTCTTCATCCTCATTAAATTGGGAAGCCATTTCAAGATCTTTGAAACATATATTTGCCTTTTGTATGCCTTTTTTTGTCCATGTACCATATTTGCATTTGTAATTAGTAGATTCTGAAGGATTGATTCTTTTAGTTTTTAAGTATCAGTTTTACTGTTTTTGACAGGTCAGATAGATAGTCACTTATAGAGTTATTTTTAATCTTTTGAATCCCATTTTTAAGTTGTTGTGTAGCCTTGTTTAGTCTACTTTATTTACTGGGATCTAGATCGATGCCATTTTCTTTCCTTGGAAATAAGTGGTTTAATTCCTTCGGAAATATTGACTATCCGTAGTTGATTCGCCATTGCTTAGCCGAAATGTTATTTTTGTTGACCGAGGATTGCAGATTTATTGCCGTTTTTTCGTGATATTTACCTAGAACCATTATAGCAGCCTATTAGATATCATACACAAATGTTTCTTCAAATGGAAGTTTGAAGATTTGCCAAACATTTAGTCTCTTAGTCAATCTATGCAGCATTTCCTTTTGTAGAATTCTATCGTTCATGGTGAGGAGAATGGAAGAATGGTCAGAGTCATATCACAAACCTCTTGCACGTGCATTTCGAGTCATGAATTAAACAATTAGATCTGGATTTCTATTGGGATCTGTAGCATGATGACTTTCCAGTTGATATGGATTTGCAATGTGTTTTCTTTTTACAGTAATGTTAGCCTAGATTCCCATTAAACCTCTCCGTCATGGAAGATGCATCCAATCTAAATCCGTAACTTATCCAAAAACCTTTGAAGCACGTCTAGGGAAACTATTATGGAGACAATGATCTGTTTTGGTTTAAGATTTACAGAGGCAGTTTGAAATTCTTCTATTTTATATTACATATCTTAATGATGTTTATTCGATTTTCGATTCCTTCATCATGAACTTTGGCTGTATTTGCGGGATGCATATTGTGATATACTTAATAACCCTTGAGATTAATAATACATTCCAATATTCTCTAAATCCTGTTGGCGTTGCGAGAGGCCATTGCCATTTCATAATCATGTTTCTGAGTTTCATTCATCTTTTAGACAAAGCAGTACACTGTTGTTTGAATGTAGGATTTTTCCATTTATTTGGAAGCTACCGTTACCTCTTGCTTAATCATCTGTGGCTGTTTGGAACGAATTGGTTTCGCCTTAGATCTTGTTTTGGGTCCTTGACTTGCGGCACAGGTTGAACCCTGCCGGCACCACGATTTCACACCTGACAGTAGTTGACTCAATAAAACCTGTCGCGGATCTTGTTAATAGTTTTTGTTGACTCCGAGATGAGCACTAGACTTATGAACCTCTTCTAGGACTTTCGATACCTTTTTCCTTGACTTTCGATACCTTCTTTCTTGGTACCACTAACTGTGTCTTCACTACTTTTCCATCGGCACTTCCCCAGGCTCATTTAAGAAATCATTTTCAACTACCAGGGTGTACCACTTAGCCCATAGAGTTTTAAAAGTAAATCCCTTAGTTGAAAATAAATATTTCTTCAACTTGGTGTTGGTTGATGTTCTTCTTCAGATTTTAGCAGGAGTGTAGCGTTGTAAACGCTATCAAATCCAGAAATATAGCTTCTTCCCTTTCACCAGTAGATTTATGTGATTGGTATTCTCTTTACCTTACAACAGAACCTAGAACTCAGCATATCTATTTTGAACTATATCTTAAAATTTAAAACATTAACTATTTCATATTTTGGGACATTTGGGAACGTACTCAACCGGTATCGCCGTTTCATCTCCAAAGTGTTCTGTTGTCACTTCTCATTTTCGAAGGTTCTCTTGACTGGCAAGATGTCAAGAATATCTGTTGGCAATTGACGTGGTGTTGTCAATGAGGACATTGATGACGAGTGGTTTCCCTTTTGACCGATGAAAGTGTCGGGAGATAAAATACAATTTTTTGGAATCGAAATATTATCGTTGTAGTTTTGACCACCAGGGCCAGTATTCTTCATAATTTATCATGAGATAAATTGGGAAGCACTTTGCAATTAATATTTTTACGTATTATCAGCAATATCGTCCCATAAAAGTATTTTATGTAAAGTGAGGTTACCCTTTCCAAAAGGTATGTTAGTTCTTTGTGTTTCTATATTAGATAGTCAAATTATTTAAAATTAAGCTAGGATCCTTCCTTCGCCGGGTCTTTAACTAGCCTAGATAATTTATCAAGGTTCATTTCTGCCAGTTTGAGAGTTTTGAGACCCCATTTATTCCACCGATGTTGACCCACATGACCTGACGTGCGCTTCTCATGGCGCAGTATTAGTTGGGGCCAGCGGCCAGCTAAGTATCCTTATGAGTGAGGAAATATCCATCAATCACTGCCAATGAATACCACTTCACGTGTGACCTTCATATCAAAATGACATACAAGTAGGCCATATAATTACTTACCTTACCTTTATCGAAACTACCGTTAAATGCCTTTTTATCGTTTATTTTCTTTTATCCTATCTATTACCGTTTCTTACCGTTATATGATTAACTAATACCGATTTTTTCATTACCGTATACGATATTATCTTGCTTAACAAATGTCTTGCTAATATTGTTTACTTTTTGTATTACGTACATATACTTAAATGCTACGCACTTACTGTATTTTACTGGAAGTCTTATGGCAGAAGACTGCGTTACATTGCTATAGCTTTAGGTTTTTGCCCATAACCAGGTTACCGAATTGAGCTCACTTCGATTTCGCCGGTATGTCTTCATTGAATATATATTTTCTTCACAGGTCATTTTAATTTGATTGGCTCTATCCAAAGCCTTACTGCTGTTATCAAATTTGGCTAGATGTAGCATCTTTGGAGTTTCTCGACCTCTGATACCATCCATGAAATATTGAGCAGCAAGTTCCTCTTGTAATTCTTGTATTGCTCTCGGGTAGGCCAATTGAATGAGATGTCTAACGTCTACCACAAACTCTTGTAGGTTCTCACCAGGTTTCTCATGCTGGGATACAGTTGTCTTCTATGTTGGCCTCCCAATCGTTTCTCCAAGGCATCTCTGGGCCTATAGTAGTTCCAGCGATTTTCTACGAAGCGCTACCACTAGTGCTGCAACAATTTCCTCGTTCTTCCAGCCGTTGGCAACAGCAGCGGCTTTAAGTTGTCTCTCGGCGAGTACATTTTTTAGTCTGATAGCTTTTGCTTGCATATTCCTCATTTAGTTTCGAATGTTTCCTACTCCTCTTCATACATTTCCAACTTCTTTTTGTATATCGTCTATTTCTTTTTCAAGCCTCTCATTTGTCCGTCCATTATTTTTTGTACTTTTCCTTGCTCGGCTACAATTATAATCCCGCATTCATTTTTGAAGCCGATCCTGTTCTATTGGCCAACCTGTTCTACGGTATTTTATTTATTTGCTCCATTTGTCGTTTGTTTCCTTGTATTGACCATAGAATGCTCTGGAAAACTGTCGAAAATTGAGTACTAATTTTCAAAAATAGGTTGTTATAAAACGTTCACAGAATCCACCAATCAAATCGAGATTGTTGACATACTTATATCCTCTTCTCTCCTCGAAAAACACTTGACAAGTCCCATCTCTTCAAAATTCTATATCCGACATCAAATGTTAGGTTTATCCTTGTGTTCTTCACAACTTTTACAATTTTGAAATAATACCCTCTCTTCCTCAACAATGTATACAATTAAATACACAATACTACTCTTATAACTTGACAACTACTAGATCTTTACAATCCAACACTCAATGATCAATTGGTTGCAACACACGTTTTGTGCGCTATTTATATCTACACATATCGGGAATATTTCGGAAGCGAGACGCAAGTTCACTGTTATTCTCGGCTTGGTCGCACTATACAACGGGAAAAATAACAGAGCTTGTCAGGAATGTTCTCGGTAGGCGATCAATCATGTGGAAATAAGGTAGATGCAGCAAGTTTGTTGTAGAGATACAGAGGGTCGTGAGCCATGAAAATATAGTATCATACATAATTTGGCATAATCATTATAATCATAGTCATCTTTATTTTAAAATTGTTACAAAAAAATAACAAAGTGAAATCACGTCTAATGGGCAACCAAAAGTAATTTACACATAGATAATATGAAGATACAACCAGCGAATATTAACTACGACAAGAAGGTCCACTCAATGGCAAGAGAGCGCTACAAAGGAATCGTCGTTTATTTTCTTCGTTGCCTGGTAACGCCCGGCGAACTTCGCCACACACAGGTTGAATTTAAATAAAAGCTGGCCATAAACGATATTTTCGTTTGCGGTATATTTAATCAAATTTGTGACGAAATTATTTATAGCACTCTAATACTCTATTTGGCTTTGGAAAAACTCAATTGATATCTTGTGAATTGTTTGCACCTCCCTGTCAAACTTACGTTTTTTTCTTTTTTTGAAGCAGCCATAACTGGCTGCTTCAAAAATCTGTTAGCGATTTTAATTAGTTATTATTGACACGACTATACAATACTCAAGGTATGAAATAACCAATATTTAAGAAATTTTGATTTTGTGGCAATGATTACACCATATTTCCGAATACTAATATTCTGACAAAAGACATCAAGAAGAAAATGTTGCTCGAATTGGCCCCATCTTTTATTATTCAGTTAAATTTTAGCGTTTTGGGTGATTTTAAAATTGGTTAAAGGTTTCGCACAATATTTTTACTGTATATTTCATTCCTATTTTGTAATACAATACAACTAAAAAATAGCGATATTATCTTATATCGAATATTGACACGACTATAGAATTTAGGCGTGAAAATTGATCTGACAAAAGGATGAACTGATCTATGGCCGCCGCGTCAAAGGTTGCCTGCCAACATGATTGTTTTATTTGTATCATGGCCTGCCGATATTCTGCTAGTGTTCGCGCGGGGAAGGAGACACACCGTTGACATGCCGCCGCGGAGAGTGATCCTTCTTATCATATAGTATTGCCCAAATACATAATAAAAAGATAAAGACTGATGTACTATACTGCTAACGTGCTAACACTCCGTTGAGGTTATGTGTTGGTGTTATACCTAATTGTGCAACAACTGAAGCCAGATTATCAGAAAATGACGCGTCGAAAAGAAGATTCCTTATTGGCTAAATTTGTAACGTGCGCAGTTTTCCTTTCTGCTGTCTTGTTCTAGCATTTACGTTTCTCCTTTTTTTTTGCTTCATATGTTGTCATAACAGTACTGAAAGTGTTTTCAAATACGAAAAAGAAAGTTCGTGGCTTTCACGAACATTATTTACCAGATGCGAGTTCAATTCACTACCATGGTCTACAAAAAATATGGAAAGCCAACGTGTGTGAACCATAAGCAATTTCCACCATCTCTGTCGGCGAAATCGACGACGCGTTTCGATCTGTATGGATCTCGTCAGGTCAATGCAGCCATATGACAGAGATGATGGAAATTGCTTTGCCTGCGTCTTAAGAACCGTACTTGACGGGACGCAGCGGTAAGATGTTGTTCGTAGAAATAGCACCTGGTGCCAGGCAGGAGGCAGGAGGCTTTCCATAATTTTTGGAGACCATAGTAGTGAATTGACCTCGCATCTGGTAAATAATGTCCGCTAAGGCCACAAACTTTCTTTTTCGTATTTTTAAAATGTGACGGATGTGAATTTGACAGATTGGTATTTTCAAATGTCATTTAAATTACCCTTAACGCAACGCATTATTAAATTGGAATTTTAAAACCTATATCTGTTGTAAAGTCATCGGTACGGGTGGGCAAGAAATTGAATAATCGATTAAACGCTTAATATTTTAGCAAATAACTGAATAATCGATAAATCGAAATAATCGATTATCGATATTTTCTGAAATATTAATCGATAAGTCGATTAATCGGTAATTTCTTAAAAGTGAATCGAATAATCGATTATTGTCGCCCACCCGTAATCCCATAATATTGTAGTAAGTGAAACTGAAGCTAAAATTTCAGTAGAATCATTATTGCTGATGCAAGACTGATGTTATTATAAAAAGAGGTAATAAATACTTTGGCTGAATCAGCAGATGAAAATTTATAATTTAGTTTTAATTTGTAAATATGGCTTTGATATTACCTTGGAATGGTCAGAATATAAGCAAGTGTTTTTTGATCAACATCTGCACTGATGCTTCTATATTTTTTACTAGTTTCGTCCCTATTAGATTAATTTTTAAAAATAGCGATAACTCTGAAATACATGTATGGCAAAATTGCAGGCTCTCATCAACGCGTTTCTGTCGTCCGCTTAACATTCATTTTGCTTGTGAGACTCCTGAATTAACCGTTGCAAAAACAAAATTTGGATCATCGAATAAAATTAAAAACCCTTTTTTTACCACGAAGGAGCCCTTAATTTTCAAAATCATTTTTTAAAACGATTTAAGAACATACAAATAATTTTTATACATGATTTTTATCGTTAGTGATAATTGATACTCCCTATATATAAATATAGATGATGAGCAAAAAATTCAACAATTATTTGTCTAAAACACGATATATTAAACGTGTAATACTTAATAACCTTTATGTCTTATTTCTGGTAAACCTTATTATGGCCAGCTTTCCTAGAAATTCGACCAGTGTGCGCCGGGTCCAAAGGTCACATGCCAGTATCATGCTAGTTTTCGCGCGGGGAAGGAGACATACCGTTGACGTGCCGCCGCGGAGAGTGAATCTTCTTATCGTAGTTAATATTCGCTGATACAACTACATAACTAATCTATTACATATTAAAAAAATCATTTAGACAATAAGTTTCTAACCGCTGACTGTCGATTCTTTTAATACGCACTGGCAATTTATTGTACAATTTTACACACATGAATTCTGGGCTTATTTCAGTAGCGTGAAGGCAATGCATGGGACAATTAAAGTTATCTGCTCTTGTCAATCGACCTGCATTCTGGGAAAAAAAGAGACTTTTATTTCTACGCAAAAACATCAGACATTCAAAAATGTACAAAGCATACACCGTCATAATTCCCAATGCTCTGAAAACATTTCGACAAGATTGATTAATTTCCATGTTGTTACTCTAAGAGTTCTTTTTTTGTGACACAAAAATATTTTTTCTTCAAACGTCAGTAAATCCGTCATTATTCGACTGTGTAGGCGGCCGTGAAGTTTCGTTTTTCCTCCGCCGGAGCTTTACTTTTCACTTTTCCGCCGGCGGAGGTAAAAGTGTTGTCATAGCAACATAGATACAATACAAACAGACAACAAAATAAGCGTCAACAGCTCAAGATTTATTAAACTACAATTTGTATTTACCACTCAATTTGTGACTGCATTTCTAAAAATCACTAATTTAGGAACAAATTGGTTATTATGTAATCGAACTTACTCAATAACTGCTTATCAATACGGAATTAAAACGCAATCGGAGACGTCATCTTAAAAAAATAATTATTGTTGACAGTGTCCACTGACAGCTTTATGTTAAATTCATCGACACCGGTCTAAGCAAGGCCACCTACGACCGTGGTCTAAGCCGCCTTGCGAACCCATTTATCTTTAATAATAATTAGATATTATTACTATTAAAAAGAGATGTTTTTGCATTAATTTGTCGACATTTGAAGAAAAAACAGCATATTTTATTTGGAGGAAAAGTTACTTTTCATGGCTTGCTCTCTATTACCAGCCTCACTCCGTTCGGCTGTTAAACACGAGCGCGCCATGAAAAGTATCACTTTTCCTCCATATAAAATAATATACTATTGTACATGGCTATGCCGACCCCAAAATATTATTCCATATTTAAGTACCGATTCGAAGTTCGCGAAGTAAATTAGTTTTAATGTTTTGTTACTTATGCACTTTCCAACTATCCTAATTCCGAAACAAATCGAGTTTAATTTCTTTAACAACTGATTTATGTGAAATGCCCAGTCCAGAGTTTCATTAATAAAAATTCCCAAAAACTTTGTATTTGAAGAAATGCCAAGCTCGTCTTCTGCATTTTTTAACTGAGTAATATTATCCAATTTTGATTTGTTTGTTTTAAAGAGCACAATATTTGTTTTATCTGTGTTAAGAATTAGTTTATTTTCAGTAAACCACTTTCTTACTTTTTTTAAAAGGTTATTACTATCGTTTAACAATTGAGTCATATTTTTACTCCCAGTTATTAGATTTGTATCATCGGCGTAATTAATAATAGTTTGATACAGTTGCTCTGCCTCAGAATACAAGTCATTAACAAAAATCACAAAAAGAAGAGGGCCCAAAATGCTACCCTGCGCAATTCCGTACTCGTTGTTTAAGATTTTTGACTTAGTAAATTCGCCCTTTTTTGTGATATCCACTACCTGTGTTCGATCATTGAGGTAGGATTTAAACCACCCCAGCGCATTGCCCATTACCCATACATCTCCAGCTTTTTTATAAGTAACTACCTGTTGAGACAATCATAGGCCTTGCTCAGTTCTAAAAACATATCCATTGCTGCTTCACCGTTTTCGAAGAAATGAAGCACTGTTATAATAAATTGGTAAGGTGCCGCCTGTGTAGATATTCCTTTTAAAAAGCCATGCTAGTTGCAATGCAATATTTTACAAGCTGTTAAAAATCCGATCAATCTTTTACATATTGCAAGCTCAAATAGCTTAGAAAAACCAGGCAGAAGACTTATAGGTCTATATCTGTCCAACAGTTGGGGGTCACCTTTTTTGAATAATGGCTTAATCAATATTTTCAACCCATCTGGAAACGTTCCATTTGTAAAAGAATTATTAATTAAGAAGCACATTATATTTTTTCTATTATGGTATCATAAAGAAGTCTTTTCGATGCGCAAATTAGTGTTGAAAAGAAGGTCTTTTCGACACTACTTTTGTTGACTGGTTGCTATGATATTAACAAAATTGTTCAATGTCAAGGCTCACTAGCAAACATTTCGACACCGTTTCGAATGGTATTCTTAATAATACAGACGTCAAAAGTGACAAGATGACCGTCCAACTTTTGATCGCGACTTGAATAAATTAAGGTTTTTCATTAAAAAACGTGCAAAATAGGAAAAATAGTATAAAATACACGTCTTAAAAGACATTTAGCGCACTCGCACGATAGGAAACTCCCCGCAAGCGGGTCGTTTCCTAATTTCGTGCTCGTGCGATAAAATATGGTTTTTTAAAACTAGTATCTTAATATACTATTGGTTCACATAATGAGTGTTTGATAATGCTCGTTGGAATTTCATCTATACCACTGCTATGTTTGTTTTTAATTTCAGAAGCCAATTCACAAATTTCTCCAGGCGTATCTGGTTTTAAGTACAGTGATTGCATATTTGGTATCATATTACACTGATAGGGATGATTTTCCATACGTTCCAAAATTTTTGGAACTACTGACACCAAGTATTCATTATACTCATTAGCTATATTCTCAGAACCTCCCTCTATTTGAATTTAACTATGGTGAGATTTCCCGGTTTCTTTTGTTATTAACCACATACATTTCATTTTATTATCAATTATTGTAATTCGATCATCATAACTTTTTATTTGGGTGTATTTTACTTTGTGTTCATATTCTTTTTTCACTTCAATGTAGGCGTCTTTATATTCAATATTGTGTCTGCTCAAAGTTAAAAGTATATCTAACCTGTTTTTACATTTGTTTGTTGTACTTTTAAACTTTTAAATCTATTTTAGGTTTCTTAAAACTATTCAATATCAAAACTAGAGGGAAATTCTGATTAAAAGGATCTTTATAAATGTTCATAAACAATGACCATTGACTGTTGACTGTTGGTTTAGTTTTGGTTACATTCATGTACAGGGTGATCCCCTATAATGTCGCCCCCCTATAACTTTTTTATTTTAAGTGTCCCAAAAAAAAAAGTATGGTTATGTAGGTACTGAAAAATACTTTTTTTCTGCGTATAAAAAATATTGGAAAAATGATCGACATACAGGGAAAGCCAAAAAGTTAATTTTTTTGCAATGGAACACCCTATATATGAATTTATTTTTCGATTCCTTGTAAAATTCTAAGAATATTTTATGTATGATGTTATGCCTCTAAAGTTAGTAGTTTCACAGCTATAAACAATTGAAAATCGGTACTTTGGCTACTTTTCACCTTGGTAGCAAGAAAATCATTAGAGATGGAGTAAAATAAATTTCACATTCCTATCTTAACTTTCCAAGAGCTATCTGACGGTACTAACTGGCAGGCGGTACCATGGGTACCAAATCTGGTACCTCGGTAGGTAGCATAAGTTAGCATCATCAGATAGCTCTTGAAAAGCTAAGATAGGAATGTGAAATTCATTTTACTCTATCTCTAATGATCTCCTTGCTACCAAGGTGAAAAGTAGCCAAAATACCGATTTTCAACTGTTTATAGCTGTGAAACTACTAACTCTAGAGGTATAACATGATACATAAAATATGCTTAGAATTTTACGAGGAATCGAAAAATAAATTCATATATAGGATGTTACATTGAAAAAAAAACTTTTTGTTTTTCCCTGTATACTGATCATTTTTCCAACATTTTTTATACGCAGAAAAAAGTATTTTTAAGTACCTACATAACCATACTTTTAATTTTTTTGAGACACTTAAAATAAAAAAGTTAAAGGGGGGCGACATTATAAGGGATCACCCTGTACCTCCTGCGAATCCTGATCCTTTAAACAGCACAAAAAACCATTTCTATTTTCCTGTGAAAAAATACGCTTATATACCGTTAGTTACGATATCATAAAATGTATGCCAAGGAAGTCAAAGTAATTGTTTTTATTGAAAATACTAGACTTTAATTAGTTTCTTAAAAACCTCACAATTGACTGTTTTATATTATTATCCCAACAAGAGAACCTAGTAGAAAACCATAGTTACAAAAATGAAATCCTTAATATACATACCCATTGTGTCGGAACCCCAGCCTTAAACCACAAGAATAACGATTTTTTTATTCTTGTAACTAACTTGTACTAACCCGTAGTATTATAAAATATTATGCTTTCTCCATTATACTATTTATACTGCTATAACCATGTCAGAGACGACACACTCTATTGAGATATTGTAGTATAACGTACCCGGGTCGATTCAACATAGTTGAATCAGATAAGTAAAATTGTGGTTTGCCTTTATTTTG
>JAEQML010075329.1:0-13880 GCA_016904865.1 Pissodes strobi
TTTCAATCATTTGTGGAGCAAAAGGCAATCAATTCCAGGGTAAGAATTCTCCCTATTGAAATACGACGTCTAACCAATAATAAAAACAAGTATAAAAATATGGTAAAAAAATACATTTTTACAAATTATCCCATATTTTACTCTGTGATGTCGCAATAATGAATTTGACCGATTGCTTCTGCTGCTTCTCCTGTCTCGCCCTGTATTTTTTCTTTTTCTTTCCCCCTCCTGGTCTCTCGTCGGCTCCACCTTTTCGATTTTCGATTATGACTGTTCATGTAATGATATTATTTGTTAGGTTGTATTTACCAAATTCCTAAGTTGTTAAAACTTTATTTATATTGTGTTATATAATATTGCTAACATTGAAGTACATGATGAGGTTCTTAAACACAGGGTGTCGAACCCTAGATAAGATATCTCGTCAATTGTTTAAAATTTAAAAGTGAATTTATATAATGAATGTAATTTTTTTTATGTAAACTTAATTACTATGTTTAAAAATTAAGAAGTATTGTATATTCCTACAACAAACTTAACGTAATATATTGTATTGTATTGTATCTTCAAATCGTCTCTAGAAATACATACTGTCACTCATTTTATTTAATATATCAAATAACAACTGCGATTTATTAACAAAATAATACTGATTATTTCCTTCATCCTAAAATGGACCAATCAGACAGTCCGACTCTCTGAATAAATTTTGTTTAGATAAGTGATTATTGCACTAGATCTGTTTAACCGCGATTAAACTGCGTCCTCCATATTGGATTTCGTTTTGTCGATTGTAGCTGATTCTTGCGATTTACATTAACGGTTTTTGAAAAAACATTATTTTCTAGATGGTTCCAATGATCTAAAATTGATTTTTATTGCCAAAAACTCCGGTTTTCTTTAAAATTTGTATTTTAATATGAGGTGACAGAAAATGTCAAATTTTGAAATATTTACATGTCGACTTTGATAAGCGAGCCTAGTCAACGCATCAGGGTATGTAACCAAGGTGACAAAAACGCAAATATCATGCGAAGCGTCGTTTTCAACGGTCTGAATGTGTTTTGGGTGCTTTGATCAAAATGAATCCGCGATTTAGGTGAAATTTATTGAAAAATATAAAGTTACCGTTACATTTTTTTAATGGCTTTTATGGATTTAATTTAACTAATTCAGGAAATAATCTAGCCGTATACCACTCAGGGTACAAACATAGTGTGCAGCAAGCGAGCTACGCGCTCTTCTGCGATGCTCATCGCTCTTCACGCGTCGATTTATATTTGTCGATTTCTTGCATCGAGGCATTACGCGTGTTTACGTTTATTTTTGGTTGAAATTTGAGTGTGAGAGACGACAGGAGTATGAATACTGAGAAAATTATTAATTCTGTGTTCCCCAGGGCGCCAGTCTGGAACCAAACACACAAGGATCACAAAAATAGATATGTGTAGGATAGGTTATGGGGAGAAGTAGCCAAAGAATGTGACTTGTCAGGTAATTATGTATAATTGAATTGAAATATATTATCTCTAAAAAGCAGTTTAGTGACATTTTAATTTCAGTTCAAAGGACGTTACTCGATGTTTTTTTTTCCAAACGAATATTTTAAAGTATTTTGTTATACGAATAAAAGGAATAACTTTCATTTAGAATTTACCTTAAATAGCCAGTATAGGACTAGCCAAAACTCGTTTCCTAGAGCATAGCTCGGCGCGCCACTATGTTTGTATACTAAAACCATAGCCTAAAGAAAACTATAGCCGCGACACTCGGCTCGTTTAGTGGGGTACGGAATCAAATTTTCTCCGTAAAGCTCAGAGAAGGGAGGACACCACGCAGTTGGAACTCGATGCCGCTTACCTGGGCCGGAGTGCAATAAATTTTCATAGGAATTAAAATAGAAAAATATTCGTTGTTTGGGTAAATAGACGTTATGCGTATACATTGTTTTGTTTGTATGTTATATAAATAAGTGAATGTTTATGTGTTAAAATGGGAAAAGAACGGCAGAATTAAGCAGCTAGTTAGTTTGTTTATTTGAACTTAAATTTGATCATAAGGTATCGGAATCGGTTCAAATGACTAAAATAAATTGGAACTAACTGAAACTAACCCAAAGTTAATTGAACGACTAACCAAAGCTAGCCAAAAGTAACCATAAGCTCCAAAACAGGCTAAAACGTACCTATCGTAATAGGTTACAAAAATTAAAGTAAGTTAAAACTAACCAAAACGAAAGGAATTTAAGCGACTAACCAAAAATATTAAATTTGCTCATAACGTATAGGAACCGATTCAAATGACTAAAATAAATTGGAACTAACTGAAAGTAACCGAAAGTTGATTGAATGACATACCAAAAGTAACTAATAGCACAAAAACGGACTAAAACGTATCGGAACAGATCAAAAATGTTAAAGTAAATTAAAACTAACCCAAATTAACCGAATATTTGCAAGTAACCAAAGACATTAAAATTGGTTATAACGTATCGGAACCGGTTCCAATGACTAAAATAAATTAATATTAAGTGAAATTAACCGAAAGTTGATTGAACGAAAGTAAGTTAAAACTAACCCAAATTAGCCGAATTTTGGCCATTAACCGAAAGTAATCAAAAACTTTAAAATTGGTTATAACGTATCGGAACCGATTCATATGATTTAAATAAATTAAAACTAACTGAAATTAACCGAAAGTCGATTGAACGACTAACCAAAAGTAACCAAAAGCACCAAAAGGGCTAACAGATTAAAATTATTAAAGTAAGTTGAAACTAACCCAAATTAACCGAATTTTGGCGACTAACCTAAATTAATTAAAAACATTCAAATTGGTTATAACGTATCCGAACCGATTCAAATTACTAAACTAAATTAAAACTAACTGAAACTAACCGAAAGTCGATTGAACGACTAACCAAAACTAACCAATAGCATCAAAAAGGGCTAAAACGCATCGTAACAGATTAAAAATAATAAAATAAGTTGAAACTAACCAAAATTAAGCGAATTTTGACGAGTAACTTGAATTAATTCAATAACTAAAATAAATTGAAAGTAACCAAACTTTGATTGAAAGACTAACCAAAACAAACCAAAAGTAACTAAAAGGACCAAAACGGGCTAAAACGTATCGGAATAGCTTAAAAATAATATTAAGTAAGTTAAAACTAACCCAGATCAATTCAATTTTGGCGACTATCCTAAACACTAAAATTGGTAATAATGTATCGGAACCGAAAGTAATCGATAGTTGATTGAACGACCCAGTTTTGGCGGCTAACCAAAACTAACCAAAAATATTAAAATTGGTTATAATGTATCGGAACCGGGTTCAAATGACTAAAATAAATTAAAACTAAACGAAAGTTGATTGAACTAACCCAAACTAACTAAAAGCACCAAAACGAACTAAAACGTATCATAATAGGTTACAAAATTTAAAGTGCCCAAAAATAATCGAAAATTAATAATATGGAAACATTCATTAAATATATACGAAGGGTACAGGGGAAAAACGATCTAAGCGCCATTTCCATAGGAAACTTTTATTATTGATTTCACAGAATATTTTATTCTTGATAAAAGTTGGTGCTTGGAAAAAAACTAATTTTGACAATGTTAAATTAAGACTAAGTATTACAGGGTACTTAAAAAATAGAAAAATGGTGGTTAAAAAAACAAAAACTTAGGAATATCGGAAAAGCTTCTACAGGAAAAATAAAGCTCCTATTAAGGTAAAAATAAAAGTCAAATACCATTTTTTCCAAAAGAGCATCGTTGCTGAAAACAATAAGGACAAAATTTAGAAAAAGCGGGTTTTTTCAGTAATTGAAATGGATTTTCTCCGCAACGGTGCGGTGCACTTTTGGAAAAAGTGGTATTTGACTTTTATTTTTATCTTAATACGAGCTTTATTTTTCTGTAGAAAGTTTTCCGATAAACCAAAGTTTTTGATTTTTTAACCATCATTTTTGTATTTATTGAGTACCCTGTATAACTTATCTTTAATTTAGCATTGTCAAAATTAGTTTTTTTTTTCAAACACTTTTATCACGAATAAAATTTTCTGTGTTTATCACGAATAAAATTTTCTGTGAAGTCAATAATAAAAAAGTTTCCTATGGAAATGGCGCTTAGATCATTTTTCCCCTGTACCCTTCATATGTATACACATTTTATAGAAATACCATGTTTTTAATTTTTTTATTAGTCTTACAACCATTTCATCATTTAGTCCTGTTGATTTTAGTTTGACAATATAATTGAATTATATTTCAATATAAAACGTCTCAAAAGAGCGGGACATATTTTCCGATTTTCGAATAATTCTTCTAAAAATTCTAGATAAATTTCATGTAACATGTCGAATATCCTCTTTTTCATTTAAAGAATTTGATCTGTTTAACTTAGCGCGAAACCCTTTTGCATCTTCTTATCTTAGTTATTTAGTAATTATCTAGATATACGAAATTTTCGGTTTGGTGGGGAGTATTTTCCAGGTTGTGGTTATGTGGAAGATAAGAAAACATTTCGTTTGACAATAAACAGTTCGTATTCTACCATAAAGGCGTAAGTCTCAAAAACATTGTTTTTGCTGGTTGTTTTTCGTAAAAGTCGATCGTTATCCATATATATCCATTATTTCAGATTTGATCAGCACCTTGATATCATTTTGATTCGCTGTACCTTTTTTGGTTTTAAAGATACCAAGGTAAACAAAAAAGCAAAATGTAGGGTTGGTAGCCAAGTTTTTTCTAGATTACATATAAAACAAACACCAATTATTTTCTGACATAAGAGCCTACTTTATATATTGTTTAAATAGAACACCCTGTATATTACTACATTTTTGGACTCTCTAGTGAAATCAAAACACATGTCGTGTATAATATCCTATACCTATCTTTAGCTGTTTACGAAATATTGACAGTTGAAAGTCGGTCATTTTGACAGGCTCTAAACCGCACGAGATCAAAGAAAACGGTTTGCACATCTCTATCTTAGGTTTTCATAAGCTATCGAATGACAGTGGCTTTCAATTTAACCGGAGGTTTAATAGTTCCGGTCAATTTTATTCGCGGGTTAAATTCAAAGTTACTGTCATTTGATAGCGCATGAAAACCTAAGACAGGAATATGCAAACCGTTTTCTTTTGCTCTCATGCGGTTTAGATTTTAAAGCCTATCAAAATGTCAAAATGCACGACTTTCAACTGTCAATATTTCGTAAACACCTAAAGAAAGATAGGTATAAGATATTATACACGAAATGTGTTTAGACTTCTCTAGAGATTCCAAAAATGTAGTAACGTAGAAAAAATTTGGCTATCAACCCTACATTTTGCTTTTTTGTTTAACTTGATATCTTTAAAAACAAAAAAGTTACAGCGAATCAAAATGTTATCAAGATAAATTGAACGCACGGTACAGGTTGCTCCGATTTAGCGTAATTGTGCACTTCATGCATAAACTAGTTCGTGAACTATAGCCAGATCAAGAATTTACTTCTTTGACAATATTTTTATCTAGCGAATAAAATGAAAAAGCTGAAAAAATATGCAAAATCGTACATAATACGTTAATAAAATTGTGCAGGTTGCTAAGAATCTATATAAAACAAAATTATGTACTTATATAAGATCTTTTTTAAGCTTAGAAGAGAACAACTAGATAAATCAAAATTTTCAAAATTATTATTGCAGATCTTCACAAGTTCGTCTAAACCCGTAACTACTTGTGCAAAATAAAATCTCATATAAAAAAACTTTTGTTGTGTATAGATCGTTGATATTTAAAGATTAACTTGAAGCTTATATTCTATTATAGTTATATTCAGCATTCAAGAATGCTGTACTTACTACAAGTAATCTACATTCGCCATTCTTAATTTCACTTCAAAAGACATTTTTAACTATTTCTTTCAGGTGTAATGTTTAAATAAATATCCGGCTCTCTT
Source organism: Pissodes strobi (assembly GCA_016904865.1). Classification (NCBI taxonomy): domain Eukaryota; kingdom Metazoa; phylum Arthropoda; class Insecta; order Coleoptera; family Curculionidae; genus Pissodes; species Pissodes strobi. The sequence continues at coordinate 5,961 of JAEQML010075329.1, forward strand.
TATGCAGCTTTCTGGATCAAAAAAATGGTTATTCTCTACTCGAAATAAACAGTATTTTATAAATCATATATTTTGTGATGAAAGTTTAAATAAAATAATAGGGGAGAGTAACAATTTTAGTATATAACGTCCCAAAAAATTTTAGTACGGCTCACTTCACTAATGATTGCCGGGGGGTTGACGTCAAGTTAGATTTATTTATTTCCTCCCCACTACATAGTGATAAAGTTGGTCCTCGCTTGTCAAAGGTGCCGCGTTTAAGTGTCGCAGCTATAATTTTCTTTAGACTATGCTAAAACTATGAATTTAATCGATTAAACTACGTTCAATATTTTTCGCATGATTTTTCTTTTTGTCAAATAGTTTCATGCAAAATAATTTATAAATAAAAACCCTCGACTGCTTCGCGGTCTCGTGTTTTTATTAAATTATTTTGCATTCAACATTTTCCAGAAAAATCATGCTCAAAATATTGAATGTAGTTTAATCGATTAAATTCATAGTTCTCGTGATAGAATATATGATTAATAATCGATAGTCGCCTGCACTGACTGGTTTGAGCTCTCTGTAGCCTGGTTTGCCAGTCGACGGATTAAAACATATTAATTATTCATTGTTTTGCGCTCTGCGGTGTTGTCTAGGCGACCAAGATGAGTTTATTTGGTTCCCTGGAATATATATATTTTTTTGCCTTTCGCTAGCCCGTAAACTGTGTTGAAATAGCAGTCCTTCCATAATCGAGATTTTGAATTGAGAATAAAAATATTGGGAGAGTGGCAGGTGGATCTGCGTGAGGGTCTTTGACTGGAGCGAGTTACGATAAGCACGAAAATTTGTTAAATTAAATAGCTGTTGTGCAAGTGGAAGACTTTAACCTATTTGAATCATTATTTTTTATACAACAATATCGGGTTAAGTAAGAGTGGATTTAGAGCTATTAACATTTAAATATTCACGGGTTAAGTAAGATAAAAAATTATCGTTAAAATATAAATTTTTCCTGAAAACAACTTTTAATTTTTTTCGGCCCACGCTAAATCGTATGCTTTATGCAAGATTGGTTAAATTTTATGGACAATTAATAATGCAATAAGCTTAACATTTATAATATAGCAAGTATTTTGTACAGTTAGATGTTTTTTAAAGAAGGTAATCATTGTAACAGCTATTCGTATAATTTTAATAGCTTTACTAAATCTTTGACTCGACGTGTATAACAATTTCACGTATTAGAATTTTCATAGCTTTAGATGGTGAATTTAGCCCAAAATGGAGCCACTTCGAGTTTAATAATTTTCTATGTAGGTATATTTTCAGAAAATGTATCAGATTGCCCGAAAGGCCTTATTACAAAAGGTAGCGGTCGGAATTCTAATTAGCTTAATCAAGATTATAGTCAAGAAGCAGGAGGCAATTTAGCGGCTTGTGAAAGTTCTTTAATGAGATAATAGGCTGATCTGTGATATATCAGATATTTCCGAGGAGAGTTGGTAATCTTAACTTAAGCTAAATTTTTATTGAAAAAGGACAAACGGTTGATTGAGGTCGTTTAACACTTTTTATAGTAAGGAGTAGTAGTTCCCTTGTACAGGGTCATTCAACAAGGACTGAACAGGGCTATATTTGTGGCTTTCCTCGCAATTAAAAAAAATTGAAGTAGCCATCTTGTGTATTTTGCCCGTAAAATCTTAATAAATACGTAAAAAATACTTGAAATGAAACAAAAGAGATAGTATTAATTTGATATTTTCTTAATGGTTGGGTATTGAAAGCGCCTGATTTTTTTCGATACATTCAATATAGGATCTCGTATTGGTTTTTAGCAACGAGAGAATTAATTTAACTCATAGGGTAAGTCGGGGATACATGACCATAGTTTTTTCGGAAAAAAATATGACTATATTGCCCTCTCGCCCCAACGTTACGGGCAAGATAACCATATAAGTCTGGGAGAGTTGGCCATAAAGAATTACAACAACTTTTTGCCTTTTTTCGATTTACTGTCAAGTTTTCCACATTTCTGATAAAAGTTGTCATAAGATGTGCAGTTTTCGTGCAGCCACTTTTGGCAAATTAAGCACCGAATCCAGTCAACAAGTTTTTTAGTGTCATTGTAATTTTCACAACACCCAACTCACAGATTTTCGTCAAAATCATCACTTTCTCCGTCGTCACTCTCCAATATTATTTCTATTTTTTCCTCCTCCTGCTTGAACTGTCATATTTTACTTTCTTTAGGATTTTTATCTTATTTTCCAAATCGTATTCTTTTTAGGACTCTTTAATTTTTTCCTGCATTTTCTTCCCTTTATTCTTGCGCAGCTGCAAGTTTTTCCGTGCAGTAAAAATTGAGGCAAATTGTTTGGCTATTTTCTTAACTGTGGCTAATTTTTCTGGAACCGGAGGAGACAAATCTGGACGAATTTTGTGGGATATTTTATCTGGTGAAGCTGTTGCCGTTGAGCAACACGCATGGAAAATTAGATGGTTAGCATTGGCAACTCAACCAATGCTAACCATCTAATTATCCAGATATGTGGTTTGAATTAAAATTGTCGTTGGTTTTGGATTCGTAGTATTCTCTTCGTAATTAAATGCATTATCGGATAGTAAGTCACGATTGAAGGGTAGGATTCCCGAAGATCTAAATCCTGATGAAACATTTTGTGTTGTAACGGAATATATGTTATCAAACATCAGTCTATTATTCTACCTATTTATCAATCGTTTTCAATGCTCGGTATAATGATCGGAAGTAACACCTACCTACGAATGGATATATTTCGCATAACTTCAAGGAGAACAGGTACGCAGATTTGTATCTATAATTTATGGATTCGTGTCGGTGCAGATCGCTTGATTGTGGGAATGCCATCTGTTAGGAAATGGGTTTATCTAGTGTAGTTGGTAGGTAATTGAAGAACATAGAGTGTTATTCAATCCCTGTAATCTACAATAGATTGCTACATTTAGCATATGTTGAATGTTTCCTTAGTTTGACGCCGAGTTTCCTACAACGGTTGTCACGTGTTATTGCCCAATTCAAGCGTTGAAAATGAAAATAGGTAGAACGTACAAATTTTGGTCATATCATCTTGTGTGCGGACGATGGCACGGTAAGTGGTATTAGTTTGTGATCTCAGAATATTTTATTAATCCCGCATATTTTTCAATAATCTCTTTATGTTTTAAATACCTTAGCAATAATTGAAGACCATAAGTAAGAAACAGGCTAAGTACCAAAATTATCAAAGCGGGGTATTGAGTAAACACATTTTAATAGCAACATTTTTAAACATTTGAAATTAACATTAAATTTAAAGATATAAACGATTACGCCCAAACATCCTATACAAGAAAAAACTTATTTCAATCTAATAAACACTAAAACAAAACATTTTACATTCAAATTTGTGAAAAGAGCTAAGTGCCATACATTTTTACAAAAAGCTAAGTGCCACTTAAGAAATATTAATATAAAAATCTTTGTCCCTTTGATCGTTTAAAAAAGGTATCATGGCCCTTAGATTTTGTTTTTTTCCGTCGAAACACTGAGGTTTCCTGATTAATCCCGATAACGAATAAAAACAAAATCATAAACATGGCACTTAGCATGCTTCTAATTTAACATAGCAGATAAACCAAATTTATACGTCAACCGTAACGACAGTATTCGTCTTGGCACATAGCGTGTTTGATATGTTATACTTACTGGTATTTATCATCTTTCTACGGCAAAATCTCAACTTACCATTTTTTGGCACTTAGCCTGTTTCTTACTTATGGTCTTCAATTGTTTCCAATTCACTGACTTATATTTGGCTAAAGTGAGAATTTAGCATTTTTATATTGCACTTTCGAGGGTTTGACGATTTCAGCAATCTTAATTTTTTATGGTGAGCTTTAGGTTTGCATACCGTTTTTTTGGTGGATAATTGCGTATCTTATTGGTCAAATTCGTGTAATTTGATAATGGTTTAATCCAAACATATAGAGAACGTAATTATTTCATCGTTTAGTGGTCATACATATAATTTTACATATTTTCACTTAAATTGAACAGTATTACCTGGAAGATTCTCAAAGCGAATTTTATATGTACCTGTAAAAGATAGGTAATTGAATTTGAGTAAATTTTCGCTGAATTTTCTTTAGTAGTGTTGTTGATCATAGTTTTTCAGGCTTAATCATTAATCTTTCAGTTTATTTGTCACATCAAACTATAATTATTATCACTTATCGTGTTACGTTTGATCAATGATGTACCGGCACTGATTTGCATATGAAAGAGATTTAAGCACATGTGTGTAAATTTACCTGGTTTATTTTTTCTTTATCGTTTACCTAAGTTGCTATCTCAAAGCGAGATAGTAATTATCTTATCTCTATCTTTGATTAATTGAGACGTAATTTACGTCAAATTATTGTTTATGTGCCAAGGGCCATATTTATAGATTGAGTAAAGAAATTATTTATCTGGAGTCATTAGACTTGTTTAAGAGAGGTTGTACCTCGTTTTTTCTTTTTTTTTATAAAAATCTAGTTATTTTCTATTTGAAGTTGCCGAGAGCCACGATTGGACAAGTTTCATAATTTTTTCATAATTTTCTTTTAAATTTCTAATTTCAATCATTATTTCCTTTGAATTTCATATCTCAAAGTAAAGAAAGGAAGTATCTTGAGTAACAGCACAGAAAATATAGTTACATATATTTTCTGTGGTAACAGTAATTATTTATAGTGTTATTTGATCATAGTTATTTACAGTATAATTTAAGTTCTGATTATATCTGCTGTAACCAGTAAATTTTCATGTTTTCAACCTCTTATGTCAAACTGAGGTCCACAAGATACTCTTCTGTATAATTTTTTATTTGCAGTATACACTGGTCTAAGGCGTTTATTATTTGTTTTACATGTAAATACCGCTGGATGAAGGAAACCTGTATTGTCCACGTCGCTGTGCCAGACCTGTAGAGGGAGAACCATACGCTAATACAACCTTTTTGAAGACCTACATTAGCTCAAGTCAGCTAAACTTGGGAATAGGCAGAAGCAGGTTTCTAGTAAAGGCACAGAAAATATAGTAACTATATTTTCTGTGGTAAAGGTCCCAATACGGTTGCATGGTTATAAGTTAGTTGGACAAAATAGGTACGGAGTGGTAAATTCAAATATACTGTGAAGACCAATTAAATTTCTTAATCTTTAATAATAAAGTTAATTCCATTTTCATCATATAACAAGCTTATTTATAAACCGTATTTCAAGTAACATTTGTAAATTAAATTTTCAGTAATCAATTGTATTTGATTGCATTTGTAATCTAATTTTAATTATATTCATCTCAATTGTATTAATAACTGCAGAGCACATGGTACCATAATTTGCAATTTAATCATATAGTTAATATATAATTTGTTTTTAAGTTGATTTCTTTGATTTGTCGCAAGTGGCGCATTCATATAAACATTTAATCAACAGAGGAAATAACTCACACTCTCAAATAAACTAAATAAATTAACTTTTGCTCTATCTTTATAAATTAGCGCCTCAGCTAGATATTCATTACAAAGAGGCATCACTAATACAGTGTTGTAGCGACCGTACCCCAACTATCACTCAGCAATTCGCCAGACTGATAGCGAATGATGCGTCCTTTTAAGGATTTAAAAAAACTTCTGTCCTATGGTTAAAGGTAGTGCATTATGTGTCTTGGTATACTAAGAAGGATTATCCAATTTGACTCAACAAACTCTAGCATTTCAACGGAATGTACAAGGGAAGCATGTCCATCCAGAATTAACAGAAAAACTTTTCCCTGCAGTTTTCGTGGAATAAAATGAAGACTGTAGATTTTTTTCGATTTAATATAGGCAGACTTCTCTGACACGGAACAAAATCGATCCAGGAGGCATTCCATCATCCCACTCTTGCTTCTTGTTCTTACCCTTCATGATGACAGCTGGTGGCAGAAAGTTGCTCTTAGTACTGCAACATACAAGTAGACTGATTATTTCTCCCCTCTCAGTTACAATTAACGTTGAAACAGCTTTTGATCCCTTTATTGTCAGTACTTCACCTGGCTCTTGTTCAGCTGCAGACTCGTTGCATCAATGTTAAAATTATTGGTAGGTTTTTCAAATAAATAATTTTCTTCCATTGTAGCCTCAAGTAAAGTAAAGTATTAAGCAATTCTATTTCGGTTTATCACATTTGTTCGAGTCAAAGAGACCCCTTCTGATTTACCTACACTTAGTTCAGGATGGCGGCTCAGAAATAAAATCAGCCAGATTTTTCTTTTTGTTTATTAAATCTGTGCTTTAGATTTAATTGCTCAACAAATTAATAAGCAATTACCTTTAAGTCGTCTCTAGTCAACGGGAAGCCTCGTTTATGCATTGTCAAAATATGTCGTCAAGATAGTCGGTTTTCATGAGCACTGCTAATTGCACTGATGCACTCAACGAATTTCCACTTTTATTTCGACGTTCTAAAGTTTTGCGTGATATTCAATAGATGTCCGACGAACAGATAAATTTCCATCTACTACATTTCTAATTGCATTTGTTAGATGATCTTGCGTCCAATTACCACGAACATTTACTGCTTTATTTGGCATCTGAAAAAGGGAAACAAAAATTTAAGATTTCCGCTAATAAGCAAAAAACTTATTGAAGCAATTGATAAGGTCATCTTATCCGAAAAAATGTTGGCCCGATTATCCAGGAGAGATGACCCATACAATTTTAGTGCGTTCTCTCATTCACATCCAGAGATTCTGATTATTGTGGAAACAGCGCGAAAAATAAATGATAAACTTAAGTACAATGGGCCATAAATATATAAAAAAAAAAATTTCAATATATAAAAAAACGGAAAATTTAAAATAATACTTACATTTGTGAGGATTTTTCGACTTAATGAGGAGCAAACCCAACAACTTATTAATGTCTAACAGCTACTAGGTTTTGGCAGTGGCTAGCAGCACGTCGTTCATGTTTATTAGCAGTTAATGTTAGTAGAATAGTTATATACACTAAGCATTTTAGCAAGCGATACAATTAAAAAAACGAAGAGAGGTTGACAAAGATAACAAAGAGTACAAAAATTGACCTTGAAGTAACCTTCAAACGAAAAAAAGGCACCGCACCCGGTAGCACTTGATTTGTTTCTTAAACCGGATGTAATTAAGAGCTTTAGATCTAGCTGGACGCAGTTGTAAAACTTTATTGCTAAATATCTCAAACCATTACTATATCTCTCAAGCCGGCAAATGGAAAACTATGGTACAAAATTGTTGTTGTTTCTTGTTGTATAGTTTGGGATAGTTTGAGTTAGGTCTGCATGCGATCTGTATAGATCAGGATTCTGCTTGATGTGCAACAAACACTGCATAATATACACACAGAGTAAAACTTTCGGGCGCTTAAATGAATTTCGACAAACAAAGTATCCTCTTGTAGGGAAGATATAAGTGATTAATAAGCGATTATTTTAATCCAGTAGCCAACAATTACTTATTTATATTCTTGACACTAGGCAGATTTTTCGGAAACAACACGCTATAATACCTATGTTGGGGTTTGGAACCTTTGGCAAAATGCACCAAAACAGAGTTTTATCCACAACACCGAAACAGAATTCGTGCACTCGCATCGCATTTCGCTTACCTTGTTAGCATCATCAGGAGATGATTAAAACTATTTTAATTATCTCCTGATGATATGGCATGGTTTGCGAAACGCGCGTCGAGTGCAAAGATTCTGTTTCGGTATTGTGGATCCAACTCTGTTTTAATGCTATAATATATTGTTAAACCTGAAACCGAAATCATTCTGCATCTTTCCTTATTCAAATCTAAATGACCAGGCATAGCCAGAGCTAGCAGAGCACGTCAAATATATTACACGTTAAAAG
>JAEQML010075330.1:0-13879 GCA_016904865.1 Pissodes strobi
CGCTCCTTATTATCTTCTATTTTATTTATCTATTTTAATTTCAGATTAGTGGAACCTGAGAATGCATAAAGTTACGTTAAGAAAATGTATAATTTAAGAGGCCTAGACAAAAGGACCTGTCTTGAAGCATGCAAATTAGGCTCTAACACAAATTCCGGAGTGTAGTAGGGGTTAATTTAATTGAGACGCCCAATTTCTAATTTGTAACTCGTTTTGGTTTAGGCTTCGCAACAAAATAATATTGGTAATATATCAATAATAAACCAGAAGTTAAATCAATTCAAGACAAAGAAAAAAATTATCAAGATGATTCATTTATTGAACCCAATTAATTCAAGACCATAAATGAAACAGATAGATAGAGGAACAAAAAAATCGGTTTATTACCATCGGTTTATTACCATAAGGTGGTTAGTTCATTTCGTTACATACTTGAAAAGGAGGAATTTGACAAATATATTAAAATGAAAAAAAAAATTATGTTAGTCACCTTTAGAAGCACACAACTGGAGTGAAACTTCTGAAAGAGATGTTAGGAATTGAGTTTTTACTTTTTTACGCTTTTTTTCTCAATTATTGCCCCCGGTTTCGACACTTTTTTAATTTCTTTTTTCCCTTTTTTACAACATTTTTTTCGCCGAAAAACGCATTTCTCCAACTTTTTTTAATAATGGTTTTTCTTTATTTCGTTTTATAATACTTATATTAACTTTCCGAACAATTTTTTCCTTTTTTTTATCATTATTATTTTCTTATATGGTTTTATAATAATACTTTTATTAACTTTCCGAACAATCTTGTGTTTTTTTCATTATTATTTTTTCTTATTTCGTTTTATAATACTTTTATTAACTTTCCGAACGTTTTTTTTACGTTTTTTTAATTTTTCCCCATTTTTTCGAAAATTTTTGGGTACCCGGAGAGGTGGGGGATGGTGGGTATAATCCCCACCCCGCAATACAGGGGCATCGCTTGTCGGATTTTCAATCCGAGGCTCCGTTGCAGAGATATCGGCAAAAAACGGTCTTTTCCCCAAAATCACCCCTCAAATTAGAGCTGCGGTCCCCGCCCATATGATCAAAGGTACCCCCCATGAGGCGCACCTACCACAAAAATTATTTTCACCCGAAATTAATTATTTTACTTTTTTCTTCTCCCCCCTCTCCTGGCCGACCGGGGTTACAGGGTCCAGTTTTCGTCCAGGATCCTCATTTTACCCTGGCTACGCTACATGTTCTGAAAATTTCAACCCTCTAGGTATAGTGGAACATGCTTAATTAAAGAGGCGTTTCACTTTGATGACCGTTTCAACTTTGATAAGTGTTTAATTTTGTCTGACTTTACGCTAAAGAAGTTTCACTTCAAAAATATATCGTGGTATCCAAGATACTCCGGATTCCTTAAAAATTAAACAGACGCGACGCCGATGCGACGGTAGCGACTAAATCTAAAGAGTAGATGATTAATTGAATTACTTGTTGTAAATACTACTCGAAATAATTTACCCTGCGGTAATACCCGCGGTACAATAATTATTGAATTTGAAAATTGAATAAATTTAGCGTATAAACAATAGTTACTAAACAGTAAAGTTATATAAACAACTAACTTTTCAATTAAAGTGAAAACAAACACTAAATAATCAGTTGCTAAACCCAAAACATTCAAGTTTTGTTTACACTTCTGAGTCCACTAGGATGCAATACTAACTAGCTATATACGATAAAACAATATGTGACATCAAAAATAGTACAACTTGGAGCATTATTAAATTAATCAATTATACTAATACGCAAACAAACTAAACTTGTTTTAACTTAAACGAAAGTAATGGAGTATTAAGGTATCAATAAAAAAAAATTTAGGGTGTCAATAAAAAAAGAACTAAAGCAAGCAAACGGTCTGAAACTATGGCCTGTTCTGAGAACTATATCTTATTTAGGGTAAAATTTTGTTCGCAAAAGGAAAAAATAAAGATGAAGTTCAAAGGCTTGCTAATGTGGTGTAAAGTAGGCAACAATTAAAATATATAATAAAAAAAAAATCACGGTTTGATCTACAGATCTGATATATGGGAACACGTGTGCTGCTCTTCAGGCAACACCCAAAAGGAAACGTAGACGATCGAACACAATGGAACAAAGACTCTTCCACCCTACACGTCGGATAACACGAGCGATTTCTTAGATTCAAGGAGATAAAAAGGAAAGACTTCCCTTCAAAAAAAGCTTTTAAAATGTCAACATATTCAAGATCTTTGCTTGAAATCCAAGGCAAGCAACATTTACTGACTATAAAAAATATATATTTTTTTTCGACTCATACACAAAAGGAAAATCCCATACCACTCAACGAGCGGTGCGTGTGCGGAGAAGACGGTGGACATTGGACTTGAAGCGCTGCTATAGTTTTCCGGAAAGACGTTACTCGGAAGTCCATTCCAGAGCGAGGCAGTTCTCCAGACAAATGAGTCCCGCAACAGCGATGTCCTAGGTATTCGTAAGTGATGAGCAGCTTGTGTCTGACGGGTGTTTCTGTTTAGCACAACTTTGGACGGAATCATAAGTTCCAGCTCGTTCGAACACCTTCCGTAGTAGTATCGATAATGCAGAGATAGGTTCGCCACTTTTCTTCGATGTTCAAGCTACCTAGGTATTTAGTCAATTCTGAGTCATCCACAAGACGGACTGCTCTCCTCTATATGGAATCCAATATATTGAGCAAATGTTTGGGTGCCGAGCTCGACACATGGGAACAGTATTCCAGAGATGGTCTTATCTGGGCCTTATAGACCAGTAAGAACTGGTGAGGTGTATACAACTTTTTTGCTCGATAGAGTGCTCCTAGCTTTTGTGTTGCTGCCTTGACATGTTTTCTCCGTTGATGCCTAGCAAGCTTATAGATGAGGCCAGAGTCAGTGTTTGTCCTGTCCTTGATAAGTCAGGTCCTGCAGTGTTTGAGGAGACAACTGCTTGAGTCTTTCCTGCGGTAACTGGACATTGTTTCCCTCATCCAATTCCACGATGGCGTTCATATTCTCTTTGATAGCAGCAATCTGATTTACCAAAGAAAGATCAATGTTTTATCTGTGAAGGATTTTTTTAATCCGCTAATGTTGAAATCAGCTAGTTTGCCTCAAAGGGTGGACGGGACAGAACCTCAGCAATGATAATTCGAGAAAATAACCGATCATCCATTTGGGAGCACAATATGGTGACACTTGAAAAACCAAACTCACTTGACGAAGGCAGTGAAAATCTCAGTTACGGAGTGAGTCCAGGCACCAAACAAATAATGCACTAAAGGTAAGGAAGAGGTACCCCCACAAGGGTATTTCACGAAAAACTATTCTACCGTGACACCTCACTGTCGATGACAATGACTTACATAAAAAGTGAACTTACATCGATGGGGGTAAAGGAGGGAAATAAGGCTACGCATAAGCTCCAGCGGAAGATTAAATTATGCTAGCCAATCCCTATGCGCTACATGCCACATTTCACTCATAAAATTCGGGCCTAGTTTTCCGTCACGTACTCCTAGGTCAAAACCATTCATATCTTGTCATGTTTTGTGATTGTTTCGTCCACTCTTAAACATATTTTTTGTTTCTGTCTTTATAGTCTTAAATGTATTTTTTAAATATTGTATTTCCATTAGATTAAGCTACATATATAAATTCGTGTAATCATAAAATTCAATTTATCTAAATTATAATTACTCTATTTCTTGCTTTAACATTATTCGAGATTAATGCTTCATCATTATGGTTTTTCAAGATTTTATTTTCTCTTGTGGTCAAACGTTTTTCCGTGTACATGCAGAAAATCTGAGAACTTTACACGCGTGTGCGTTTCGTATCGACCAGTGCGATGGTCGTTCATGGGTCCAAAAAATCAGACCGTACCAATACATCGATCGAGCGCGCTGCCGGTACTGTTCGCATTTCCGCATAAATTTATACGTTACCAAAAGTCAAATTTTAGTGCCAATCACTACCTTTAGTGAGTGCATCGAACAATTGAAGCCAACAGGTAAAGTGTGGCAAACTTATTTGGAACAGCGACGTCTGAGAAGCAAAGAGAGGAAAAATGACTTGCAGCCAATCGCCTTGATGCACTTTGTCACGAGGACGAGTGGAACTTGACGCACTTGTTGCCGGATGTATCGGGCAAATAGATATAAATGTGGCAAATTTATTTAAATTGATAATGTGTAAAATAGATTATGAATTAAAGTTGAAGTAATGGTAAAGTTCCAGTTTGGATATTACTTTATATTTTCAATGAGTTAATGAGTATATTAAATTATATGTTTATCTAAATAATAGGTATAAATATTAGTTCTCAAAAAACTACTCGACAACATCGCCAATTTTTTGCCCGCATTCTTTCCGCTGTTCCAGTTATACTTGCCACACTTTAAGGTCTCAGTTTTCCCGATTAACTACAGTCCTCTAACACTACGCTGATTCTCAGCATAGACATATAACTTGAAAAATTATATAAAAGCAAAAGTTCGTTCTCATTCTTACATTATTGGTCCTGATCGAGCCCGGATTTTTAGGAACTCAATTTCCATAGAATTCCGATTTTTGATTTCAAATTCTTTTCAAATAAAAATTTGTAATTAATCAGTTAATTAAATAATATAAAAATATATTCAATATTATCATATCAAATTATCAATATCATCGTATCCTTTTTATTTTCTCATTTGATATTTAAATTGAAATAAATCGACAATTTTAGTGTTTATTTCGACCAAAATCTGCTATTTTTTGCAGATACCATTTCTTCAGATACTGGTGTTTTGCCGTTTTTATGGGAATTTGAGCATGCCGTTCGATGCTACGAGGTGAATACACGGTTTATTCTTTCGAATAATTTATTTCATCGCACCGTCGTACTATTTAATCGTTTTTAAATATACAGAGTCACAGATAGGGTTAATTTTTTCACATATTTTTTATTTACGTATGGTTTATTCTGTCGAATAATTAAACTCATCGCACCATCGTATTTAATGCTTTTATTTACACATTGTTCTAATTTGCACTACCTCACGGCTCACAATTTATTTAAGCGCTTATATCACATTTTGCTCTTACTTTCTAAACTTACGATAGATATCTATTACTTCTATTCTAATTTAAAAAATGGCAGACAAGTTAAAAAAGGCCAAATCTTTGCGTCAAACCGAAGTCAATCGAATGAAAGAACTATTTAATGTAGCCAAAAGAGCTGAGACAGACTCAGCCTTTCATATTTTATTTCGAATGCATTACGAACAAATAGACACAATAAGAGACGAGTTCTCCAGACAACATAATATAGGTATTGGCTTAATTTCTGATGAAGAATTTGACGCTGAAGATAAATTAAGAACTGATTTTGAAAATCAATATTATCCCATAAAGGCAATTTATTATAATTTATTCGCAGCCACCCCTGGTAGTTCTTCTACCTCTAGCGTTTCGCCGCAGGTGAATGCTATTGTACCTAAAATAAATTTGCCTACTTTTTCGGGCGATATTTCTAAATTTCAATCATATAAAGATATTTTTGATGTTGTTATTTATGATAGTGCCATCTTATCTGACGCAGAAAAATTTCATTTTTTGATTAGGACGTTAAGCGGTCAACCTCTCTCATTAGTTCAAAAACTACCTCGAACTGCGGATAATTACTTAATTCCGTATAACACTCTGTTAAACAGATATCTCAAACCTAGAGTCATTGCTGCCACGCATTGGGCTGCAATTGAAAATAGTCCAAAATTAACTACTGACAATCCGCAGAATTTGCGCAATTTACTTGATACTTTTTCAGATAATATCGCTGCTTTAATCGCTGCGTAAAATCTTAGTTTACCTACCGACCGTTGGGACTTTATCTTGGTCCAAATGCTCCTCAAGCGTATCGATGTTTCTGTGGCTACAAAATTTGAGTTACAGCATGATCCCGCAAAGTTTCCAAAATTCTCTGAATTGATGGGTTATTTGAATCATCATTGTGCTGCTTTGGATAACGTGTCGTTCACTAGAAACGAGAAAAAAGTCGGTGGATTCACTGACTCTCCTAAGCCTAAACCGCCTTTTCACCTGCGCCTCCCGTGCCTGACTTGTGCCGCTTATGTAAAAATGCCCATCTAATTTACAAATGCCCTGATCTTTTCTCAAAATCACCTCCAGATCGTTATCAGGTAATAAAATCCCATCACCTCTGTATAAACTATTTAAGCCATTCCCACATAACAAAAAAGTGCCAGTCTACTCACAGTTGTCACAAATGTAATCTGAGACGTCACACTTTGCTGCATTTTGAAAGGCAGACTAATCTCACAGATCAACCAAACCCCACGCCCAGCAACCCCAAACCGTCTGATGATTCTCTCGCACCTTTCCATAATTTTTCGTCGCAGAACGCTAATGCTCAACAATCTAGTGTGTTGCTTTCCACTGCTTTGGCAGGAATTATGGATGGGCGTGGCAACTTCCAAAAAAATAGAATACTGTTAGATTCAGGCTCTCAGTCTAATTTTATTTCTCAGTCTTGTATTAAGCGACTCTGCTTACTTTCGTATAGTTTAAACTTTTCAGTCCAAAGCTTAGGGCAAATTCAGGCGCTCAATAGTTCTTCAGGAGTTAGTACTAAAATCCGTCCCTGGAACAAGACTTCTCCTATTTTTGACTTTGAGGCTGTCGTCATACCAACAATTTGTGGTCACTTGTCTTTATTTCCCGTACCTACAGCGAAGTGGTCACATATTGCTAATTGTATCCTGGCCGATCCAGGTTTTAACTAACCAGGTCCAATTGATCTTTTGTTAGGTGCTGATCTATTTCCACATATCCTGGCAAATGGTCGTTTGATGGGCGATGTTAATGCCCCAGTCGCAATAAACACTGTTTTTGGATTTGTCCTTATGGGAAAAACTCACAGCTCTATAAATCCACCCCTCACTTCTCAAACTTGTTTATGCATCGAACCCTCGTCACTTGAAAAGGTGATGCAAAGTTTTTGGGAGGTTGAGGAGGTTCCTCATGTCAAGACGATGTCCCTCGAAGATGATCGTTGCGAGTCAATATTTTTAAAAACAACTTCAAGAGATGAAAGTGGTCGATTCATTGTTTCACTCCCGTTTCGCGATGCTGAACCAATTTTTCCGGAAAGCAAAGGTCTTGCAGTGAAAAACTTCTATTCCTTGGAGCGACGCCTGTTGAAAAATCCTTCTTTATATAAAGAATATTCTGCTTTTATGCAAGATTATTTAGATTCTCATCATATGGAACTTGTTCCCCCTAATGCTTCTTGGACAACAAAAACTTATTATATCCCTCATCATTGTGTTCAAAAATTAACTGGTGCTACCGTTAAGTTACGAGTGGTTTTTAACGGATCCGCGAAGTTGCCCGGTCAAACATCTTTAAATGAGCGTCTTATGCCTGGGCCCAAGCTTCAAAGCGACATTGCTGTTGTTTAGGCTACACCGCATAGTTTTCTCTACCGATATTCGACAAATGTTTCGTCAAATTAGAATTTTTCCTCCTCACGGCATCAACCCGCGTTGATAATCATATCAACGAATTGTGTGGCGTTTTTCCCAGGATACACCTCTGTCTAAGTACAGACTTTTAATAGTAACTAATGGTTTAACCAGTGCTCCATATCTAGCCATAAAGTATCTTATGACGTTAGCTGAAATCGAGAAGCCAAATTATCCTCTTGCCGCTTCTGTAATATTGGAAAATTCTTATGTGGATGATATCCTGTCCGGAGCTTCCTCAATATCTGAGGAAAAAGCGCTCCAACAAGATTTAATCTCAATGCTAAAAAAAGGAGGGTTTGAGTTGCGAAAATGGTGCAGCAATGATCCTCGTTTATTGGCTGATCTCCCCAGCTCTCACCTTTCCAATGAGAATATTTCCTTAAACCCTGACCTTGATTCGCCCCTCAAAATCCTGGGTTTGCAGTGGTTACCAAATTCTGATTGCTTTTCATTTTCCGTAAAGCCCATTGAAACCGCATGTACGAAACGCAATTTGTTGTCTAACATGGCAAAAAACTTCTATCCTCTTGGTATTTTGTCACCTATAACATTTTTCATAAAACATCTCATTCAAAGACTCTGGTCTTTGAAGCTTGAGTGGGATCAAACACCTCCCAATGATATTGTCCGAGTTTGGAATAAGTACACCTCCGAAATTTCCTGCTTATCTTCGTGTAAGCTCCCGCGTTTACTCATTCCTGAAGATGTAATTTCCTGTGAAATGCATGCTTTTTGTGACAGTTCTGAAAGGGGCTATGCAGCAGTCATATATTTCGTTTTTCTTCATGGGTGATGTAACCACACATTTTGTTTGCGGCAATCAAAGGTTGCCCCACTCAAGGTTTTATCTATTCCCCGGCTGGAACTCTGTGCTGCCGTTCTTTTGGCTCGATTAGTGCAATTTATCTGGAGGGTGTATGAAACCAAACTTCCCTTCAAAACTCCTATTTTTGCGTGGTCCGACTCCACTATCGCACTCTCCTGGATAAAGTCCTCTCCACACAGGTGGAAGACGTTTGTTAGCAATAGAGTCAGTTTTATTCAGAAAAGGGTGGTTCCTTCATGTTGGCACCATGTATTGTCTGCAGAGAATCCAGCTGACATTGGCTCTAGAGGTCTCCTTCCTTCGGAATTGTTGGAACATCCTCTATGGTGGACTGGTTCAAAGTTTTTGAAGGATTCGTCTCGTCCATGGAACAATACTCTTGCAGTACCCCCCTCGACTGAAGCGTTAAAGGAGGAACGCATTATCACTCTGACAGCTACTTCGACCACTCATTTTTTGGATGTTTTAATATCCCAGTTTTCTTCATTTAGTCGTTTACACCTTTTTTTTCATATATCTTGTGCCAGTGCCAGTAAGCAATTGGTTGATTTGGTAAAAAATGCTGCATGTCAAGAAGCTATTGCTCATCATTTTAATCCCCCCTCAGCTCCTCATTTTGTAGGCTTGTGGGAAGCGGGGGTTAAATCGGTCAAGACTCACTTTTATAGGGTCATTGGCTCCCAAATATTAACCTATGAGGAATTGAATACCACATTAATTCAAATCGAAGCCATGTTAAATTCAAGACCACTCACTCCAATTAGTAACGATCCTCATGATTTGACCGCGCTCACTCCCGGTCATTTTTTGACCATAGCACCCTTAGCAGCCCCTCCAGAGGCTGACGTCACTTCTGTTCCTCTTTCACATTTGGATCGTTGGCAATTGATACAAAGGATTCATGAAGACTTTTGATCAAAGTGGTCTAAGGAGTATTTTGCACACTTTGCACCAGCGAGCTAAGTGGCACAAAGTATCTACTCCACTAGAAGTAGGAAGGCTAGTTTTGATAAAAAATTAATTAGCCCCCCCTATGCATTGGCATATGGGTCGTGTGACCAAGGTATACCCACGGTTGGATGGGATTGTTAGAGTCGCCTCAGTACAGACTGCGAACCGTTTGCTCAAACGTCCGTTGGTTAAGCTGTGCCCTTTACCAGTTTCTGATTAACCCGAAAAATGCATTTTTGGTGGGCGGAATGTTTCGTCCACTCTTAAACATATTTCTTGTTTCTGTCTTTATAGTCTTAAATGTATTTTTTAAATATTATATTTCCATTAGATTAAGCTACATATATAAATTCGTTTAATCATAAAATTCAATTTATCTAAATTATAATTACTCTATTTCTTGCTTTAACATTATTCGAGATTAATGCTTCATCATTATGGTTTTTCAAGATTTTATTTTCTCTTGTGGTCAAACGTTTTTCCGTGTACATGCAGAAAATCTGAGACCTTTACACGCGTGTGCGTTTCGCAGCGACCAGTGCGATGGTCGTTCATGGGTCCAAAAAATCAGACCGTACCAATACATTGATCGAGCGCGCTCCCGGTACTGTTCGCATTTCTGCATAAATTTATACGTTACCAAAAGTTAAGTTTTAGTGCCAATCACTACCTTCAGTGAGTGCATCGAACAATTGAAGCCAACAGGTAAGGTCTCAGTTTTCCCGATTAACTACAGTCCTCTAACACTCTACGCTGATGCTCAGCATAGACATATAACTTGAAAAATTATATAAAAGCAAAAGTTCGTTCTCATTCTTACAGTGATTTTTAGAACATCAAATTAGAACCGAAATAATATGGCATTTTATGATGGTTGATGCCCGCAATTATTCCTCACCATGAGGAGAATTATGAAATAAGGTCAGATCAGCTGTTCCAAAATGACATATCGAGAGTTTGTTTTCATGGTTATTTTCATCTGTTGAATCTCTGCAATGAAAATTGAAAAATTACCAATCATCCACATGGGAGCACAAAATGGTGATAATCCCAGTTACGGGTCAGTCCGGCCCCAAAAAAAATAATGCACTAAAGCTAAAGAAGAGGCATTGCCTGATACTCAAAATTGGCCTGGAAGAAGACCCCCCAGAAGGATATTTCACCAAAAACTGTTCTACCGCGACACTTCACTGTTAATCGTAATGACTGACATGAAATGTAAACTTCGTTCAATGTCCATCCATGGAGGTAAAGGAAGGAAATAAGAGTACGCACAAGTTCCACCGGAAATTCTCTTAGATGAAATTGAAGTGACCAATCCCTACAAGCTACATGCTACATTTCACTCATAAAATTCGGCCCAAGTTTTCCGGCACGTACTTCGATATTAAAACCATTCATATTAGGCATGTTTGGTGATTTTTTGAAAATCAAATTAGAACCGAAATATTACGGCAAGTATCTTTCATCAGAAGAGCAATTATAAGATAAAGTCAGAGTTTGATTTCATTGTTGTGTTCTCCCTTTTTACCTTCAAAAGCTTTAATCAACCTCGTTTCGTCTAGGAAAGTTGATGAAAAGCAAATAAACTAAAAGGAGGAAAGTTTTGAATTAGTAAATGAACTCGAAAATATGTAAACCATGGAAAGCAAGGATAGACTGTCTGGGAATTTACCCTAGAAAGACCAGTTGTTCCAGATAATTGGAATAAAATGCATTGCAAATAGGCACTACACCCATACCAAGTAAAATATTGTTGACAATATATTCTCGAAACAACATTGGAGTTCAAGCTTCTGAAACCCACTTAATTTTAGATTCACCCTCTTCACAGTAGTGTGTTAAAGAGAGTGAGTCCTCACGATTTTAGTCACCCATCCATGAGGACACGCTCTCTGAATTACTGAGGAGCCTTTCTTCATGAAATAAGTTTGTGCCTCCCTGTAGAATCTTAATATATTTCCTCTCCTTTTCTACTATTAAGATACAGACATAAGTCTGAGTGTTGTTTCACTTATTGAATTACGCTTCGGTTTTCGGCCGATCAACACTCCGCCTACTGACCATGAAATAAGGTGTTGCCTTTTGTATAACCTTGATACATTTTGTATGTAACCTTTAGCTTTTATTCTCCATTTAAACTCCCATTATAAAACTAGCAGCTTAGGGTTCTCCACTTTAATTCAAAATTTGTAGTTATATTGTGGTTAATAACAGAAAAAGAAATAGGGGTTGCAAAAAGCAAGTGCTGAAAAAAATTAAAGTAGAAAAGAAAAATCCAAAAGAAGAACAGTGCGTAGAAAAACAATGTATATAAAATGAGTGTTATATTTGCTTCAAATTAATGGAGAAGGCAGATATTTGTGTTCCTAAGTCTTGCGATCATAAGTGCTGCTTTCAATGTTTGGCAGAGTGGACAGTCAGAAAGGGAAGTTGTGCAGTTTGTGGAAGATACGCTGATAAAACGCTGATAATGCAATAATTTTTTAAGGAACCAAGGAAGATGTTTCGAGTGCATATTTGACAGTCTTTATTAGAAGTAAAAAAATACCTTCATAATTAAAGATAAAGTCTTGAATTGAACCAATATAAAATGGAAGATATTGTGGATAATTTAAACTCCGAGAGAGTTTTAGAAATTGTAAGTTTTGATGATTTGGGTCCAATAGACAGTGATTCGAATTCATAGGTGTTCGTGATGTAAATAATTTCATGGAAATTGATGCAGAATCATCCAATCCAGATGAATTAAAAACGGATCAAGAAGATGAATATGCAGATGGAAATGTGGTGTTTTTGGAAAACTTCAATGCGGTTGGCTTTGTTGACCGAGTGTTTTGTATAATTCAAAGTTATGCAATTATGAAACATTTCCTGATAGACAGAAGCCCTTATTATGTTATTTTTTGCCTTCACGTATGTATAATGCAAAATTCTATTCATAAACATATTAATACTCAATATAAGAGGAAAATGGAATATTCAATCAATGACTTGAAGTGTGTAATTTGTTCAAGATCGGTATATCATATAACCATACCAAACGCTTGTGTATATTGTAACGTTACTAAGGGACTTTTTGAGATTGATGCGAACACTCATTCCACTGCCTGAGACTCAAAATGGGTCTAGAAGAAGACCCCCACAAGGGTATATCACGAAAATCTTCTACCGACGCCTCACTGTCAATAGCAATGACTGGCATAAAAAGTCAACTTTGTTCAATTTCCATAGATGGTGGTAAAGAAGAGAAATGAGGCTACGAGCAAGCTTCTCCGGAATTTATCTTAAATTGAATTAACCTAGCCAATGCCTACAAGCTAGATACCACATTTCATTCATTAATATCGGTCTAAATTTTCCGTCACGTATTTCTAGATCAAAACCATTCATATTTTGTCATGTTGTGTGATTTTTAGAAAATCAAATTAGAACCGACATAATGCGGCATTTTATGAAGGTAGATGTCCGCAATCATCTCTCACCATGAAGAGCAATCATAAGATAAAGTAAAATCAACTGTTTCAAAATTACATATCGAGAGTTTGCTATCATTCCTTTTTACACTTCAAAAGTTTTAATCAACCCTGTTTCTTATAGGAAAACTGAAGAAAAGCAAATAATCTAAAAGGAGAAAGCTTTTGAATTACTAAATGAGCTCGAAAATATGTAAACCATGGAATAAAATGCATTGGAAATAGGTTTAACTACACCCATACCATATATGTGTTTTTATAAAAATTTAAACAACAAGGGTATTTAAGTAAAATATTGTTGACAGCACATTCTCGATACAACATCGGAGTTCAACTTTCTGAAATCCACTTAATATCCAGCATTTACTCTTAGATAAGGCAAGCACATGCGTGACTCTCTTTTCCCTTTCCGGAGGACGATGAATTAAAAGCATATTATCAAACAAACGCAAACGGTTAGATCACTATATTTAAGCGTAGATGTAAATTGATGAATTTTACTGAGAATTAATTGGAGAAGTATTAATATACCATGCACTGTGATCAATATGTGACAATAACATTCTTATTTGGGCCTTATTTTGAAATTTGATCAATATATCAAGATCTCTCGCTTTCAAAACATTTTTCACTTGTTCTTGACAGAATGGTGAACGAAAATAATCTAAAATTTAAATAGCAGAGTAGTAGATGCAGTTTAGTTCTAATTAATAATCAAGTATGTTATCATTTTGTGGCCGTTATAGTCCTGGCATATCAGTAGCGAGAAAGTATCGTATTCAATAAAACGCCGTTTTATTAATAAGTACCTATATAAAATTATATCATCACAGTTTTTCATACAATAGTATATTGTCAGAATCCTGAAGAATTGGGCAATAATCTTATTTGATTGGAAGAATTTAACTTTTTGGAGCCCTCTCCTTTTTTCACCACAATTCTGTATGTAGAGCCCTAGTAATAGAGCTTATGTAAAGTGTAGTTTTGTCATTTTAAGTAAGAATTTCACTGCGACCGAATCTACTTTTTTTAATAAGAATTTTCGTATTCTAGGCAGGTTGAACTCTGCTATCAG
>JAEQML010075333.1:0-13878 GCA_016904865.1 Pissodes strobi
ATTTTTATACGAGGGCAAATAAAAAAGTTAAAGGGGGGTTACATTTATAACCGGACACCCTGTACAATACAATAAGTGGTTTTACACATTACGGGTTAATAATAATAGACCGAGAGCTAGCGTGAAAAACACCTCGTCATAAGGTACAAAATGTTAACTGTTTTTATAAGGTTCTGCAATTTTAATGATGTATATAGACGCCCGTCTGCCGTCCGTAACTGGATGCTTTAGTGGGTGGGCGCCGTTTGAAAATGGCGATGTTTTTTTTAGAAATAGGACCGGAAAATATCGAAAAATAACAAATGGCCGTGGCAGACGATTTTTATAGACGCCCTTTTCCAACAGACGCCGCGCCACCGAAATTCCTGACTACCACTAAAACCTCGTGATAGGTACAGAGTTATTATTTGTCTTAAACTATAGGTATTTCAATATGAACTCTATAAACGTGTTTAGTTGTGCGACAGATGGACGCACAACGTTTGCAGACGCTTTTCATATCATTCGTTGCATCTCGCTTCGATGCGCAAGCCACCACACGCTAGAACGAGATCTCTGCTATGGGTAAATGTAATCTTGAAAATCATACATTGTGTTCTGAATGTAAAAGGTATTGAAATAGAAAATACAATTGATTCAAATAAAAAA
The DNA here is from genome assembly GCA_016904865.1 of Pissodes strobi. Taxonomy (NCBI): domain Eukaryota; kingdom Metazoa; phylum Arthropoda; class Insecta; order Coleoptera; family Curculionidae; genus Pissodes; species Pissodes strobi. Next base: position 649 of record JAEQML010075333.1, read on the forward strand.
TAAACAAAACGGAAGAAACTAAACTTTTATCTATAAACGATATCAACCTAAAGAAATAAACAAACATCACTACTCGGAAAATATTAAGCTTAACACAGTAATATTAAAAATATATTAACATAGTTTTCGCTATTTAGGAAACTATTGTCACATAAGAAAACATTTGAACTTAGGTTACGTAAATTTCATCAGAGCCATTAAGATTATTCACCACTGGAAGAAAGAAAAAATTCTTCATCTGATTGTGAACTTTCCTTAGTCAGACAAACTTCCTCAAGTGATGATGATGTATGCGGACCTTCAAACCACTGACTGTTGTGTTTTTCTTCAATAAATACCCATCCATGCTTGGTAGGATCCTAAAATATAGGCTGCCTTTCAGTCGCATACACCCAAATGGCACAAATTTGATTAACTCCCTTAATTTTATGAAAAAGTACCTCCCTACACGGAGGCAATAAACTTCCATCAAACTTTTCAAGAGAGTCCAAAGGGTCTCTGGATGTTTTTAGTTTGTACGATCTTAAAGCTTCATCTATGTTCGTAAAATTTTTCTGCCCGTACATTTCACACAGAAACTATTCTGTGCGAACGGCTTTTTTACTCATGTATAATCACATGCTGTAAAGACGTGAAATGCCGGGAGAGCTTTAGACAAATCCTGGCGCCAGAGTGCCGACTTCCAACCCAACAGCCATGTTCTCAGTGAGGAAAAAATTTGCCTGCATTCCCCAATTAAATTAATAAGAATATATGTATTCGATGCTCTTACGACAACTCTGCTACCAGGGCACGCGTGCTAAATGGAAGACAATTTTACTGTCTGCTTCTTCGTGAGTACAAGCTAAATTTTCCTCAACATATCTGTAAACGCAACCACTGCTATGGAACTTATAGCAAGCATCTTCGCAATTAACGTACAGAGATTTGTTGTTTAAAAATGGGGAATAACAATTATCCTGCCAAATGTTACAGAAAAATTTCGCTAGGTCTGTTTTGAAACTATCATTTCCCAGTGCTTTTAACAAGTCTGATGGCCTTTGTTGATCTGGTCTCAAAATAATAAAATCACAAGTTCTACTCAAAATTTGAGGTCGTTTTTCACCTATGAAATAAGATCAATTCTTCCCTTATGTTTGCAGATCGTGCTCAATACATACTGAGCCAATTTTCCGAAAGTTGTTGGTGTTTCCCCCGATAAGTGAAGTAAGAAAAATCCACCAATCACAGTGCAGTCAGGCTTTTCACGTGCAATATTTTCTGCCTACTTTTCTAGAGCTCTCAGAAGACTAGCCTTTTTCGTTTTAATTATAGTACCATCGATATGACATAAAGATAATGGCAACGGCGTTAATGGGAAAGATAAGATGATCATGGGGTCTAGCTTATTCTCCCATGGATAGAACGAAAATTCTTCTCAACAATTTTTTTTCCATTTTGACCTCCATCAATTATCCGTCTGATCTTTTGACGAAGCTCTTATTTTCATCCGCGAAACTTGAAATATTTTGTCTATTTATATTTTCTTCAAACCTGAATGGGTTTTCCAAGCATTCGCAAATATCTTTGTTCGGAACATATTTATTTGCGAATGCTTGGAAAACCCATTCTGGTTTGAAGAAAGGATAAATAGATAAAATATTTCAACCTTTGCAGATTAAAATAAGAGCCTCGTCAAAAGATCAGACGGAAAAGTGATGAAGATCAAAATGGATATAACAGAAGAATAAATTTTAGCCACATGGTTTTCAAAAGTTTCTGTGTGAAATATACGGGCAGAAAAATTTTACGAACATGAATGAAGCTTTAAGATCGTACAAACTAAAAACATCCAGAAACTCTTTGGAAAGTTTGATGAAAGTTTATTGCCTCTGTGTAGGGAGGTACTCTTGTGCAAAATTAAGGGAATCAATCAAATGTGTGCTATTCAGGTGTATGCGAATGAAAGGCAGCCTACATTATTTTACGATTCTAGAGAGCTTGGATGGGTATTGATTGAAGAGAAACTAAAGGAAATTTGTCTAACTGAGGAAAGTCCACAATCAGATGTTGAAGACATTTTTCTTTCTTCCAGTAATGAAAAATCCTAATGATCGTGATGAAATATAGGTAACCAAGTTCCAATGTTAAAATATTTTTAATATTACTGTGTTAAGCTAAATATTTTCTGAGTAGTGGTATTTGTTTATTTCTTTCGTTTATAGATAAAAGTTTAGTTTCTTCCGTTTTGTTTACTTTTTATTTGAATCAATTGTATTTTTTATTTTAATACCTTTTACAATCAGAACACAATGTTTGATTTTCAAGATTATATTTACCCATAGCAGCGATCTCGTTCTAACATGTGGTGGCTTGCGCATCGAAGCGAGATGCAACGTTTATAGAGTTCATATTAAATACTTTTCACGAGGTTTTAGTGGTAAAGTCAGGAATTTCTGCGGCGTCTGTTGGAAAAGGGCGTCTATAAAAATCGTCTGCCATGGCGATTTGTTATTTTTCGATATTTTCCGGTCCTAATTACAAAAAAAAATACTTTGTACCTATGACGAAGTATATATGTTTTTTTCGCCATTTTCAAACGGAGTCCACCCACTAAAGCGTCCAGTTACGGACGGCAGACGGGCGTCTATATACATCATTAATATTGCCGAATCGTATAAAAACAGTTAACATTTTGTACCTTATGACGAGGTATTTTTTACGCCAGCTCTCGGTCTATCATTTTGGAAAGTGTTTAAAATAGTTTTTCCTCGTGGTTTTAAAAATTACAATCCCGAAGTGGCGGCCATTATTTTTCGATACACATTTATCCAGTTCATATCTGCAATTTCTTCCCGTATAGCAACTTTAAATTCATCATAGTGTTGGTCGGCGACCGAAGAAATGAAGCGTTAGTTGATTTTTCCGCCGTGTGAGCGGTGACGAAATCCTGATGAAATCACACGCTCGAATTTTCAAGTTCCCTAAATTTTGGTCGCAAAAGTTGCGTTATATCGATACGATATGCTATGCAACTCTCTAGGAAAAAAAACTAAAGGAACTGGAAAATAAAAATGTGTCATTTCGACAGGATCACAGCTCTACTGGATAGAAAATCAATGAATGCTTTAAGAAAAAAGTTTCCAGAACAGTTACGGGACGACGTTAATCTCGTTACTTCACGTTCGGCCCAAGAATTATTGATGAACTTAAAGCTGCATACGCGAAGAAATTGCAGCACTACAACGCAAATAACTACTCGAGTGATACATCATGCCTTCAGAAATCACCTATTAATGAGTATCAAAAACAATGTAATTTTTAAAACCACGCGGAAAAAACTGTACTTTTATACGCTTTCATCTAAAAAATACATGCCTTCAGAAATCACCTATTAATGAGTATCAAAAACAATGTAATTTTTAAAACCACGCGGAAAAAACTGTACTTTTATACGCTTTCATTTAAAAAATACAATTCCAAATAACATATACTATGATTTTTCAATTAACGCCTAAAATCGGAGAGATTATTTTGCCGACCCTGTCTTATAAGAATTTATTTCGTAGATAGCGAAGCGAACTTTATTGCTTATGGAAATAACCGCGATATACGAAGCTAGAACGATGGTATGAATCCACTTTGCAGTAGTGACGGGACATAAACATCGATGTACCGGAAACATCGACGTCTATTCACCTCGATATTCGATGTTTTAACATCGATGCCAAAATATTTAAAACATCGATATATGGATGTTGGAGCTATCAATATTTATCTATGTTGTGACACAACCCTACAAAGAAGAAACTAATTAAAAGAGAAAATATTGGCGGCTTTATTATTTCACAGTTAATCGACAATATTTTTGGGAATTAGTGCTAAGCATTTTTTTTCCACCAGCCGTATGCAACTAGAGTTAAGGCTTAACTAGGGTTAATTCCAATAATTATTTTGAAGGACAGTCAATCTAAATTTATTTAACTTTAGATAAATTAAACACTAAACACTTTTAGGTCTAGGTCTAGTGAGATTCTAAGTGTCTATGCGAAAAATTTACTATGTTTTGACGGGGCCGCTTTTAAAGTTTTCGTTGTTTTTTTAATTGTTGCGCTTATTCACCGGTTTCTTCTCAAAAAAATTAGGGAAAATGGTGACGAAAGGGTGCTAAATGACGATCTTAATCCGACTCTGTCAAGCTAAAAGGTATATATTCATAACGTCAAAAGTTACTCAGGCCACATATTGGGCATATATAGCTATATGCAACAGATACCTCTTCCAATGGTTTTTACGCGGGGCCAAAAATGTTCACCGGCTTTCACGAGCGGGTGAACCAGTCGTCTAGGAACGGGTCGGTGCTGCCAAGTTATCACGTCGAACAATATTCCGGCTGACTTTTTGACCCGCTCAAATCATCGAGTTTTATTATTAATATTTATGTATCAAATTAACACCAAAATTTTTTTTTTGAAAAATACGATTTTTAAATTTTTTATTAAGTATGATAGTTTATTAATAGTAAAACAAATGAAACGGCAATTTAAATGAACAAATTTATAATATTGATAGTAGAGTTTAAAACAAAATTAAATGGTACTTTGAGATGTCGATAAACATTTCAAAAATTCCTTTGATCTTCGAAACAAAATCCTGCGTAATAATATTATTACTTAATACAAATAAGAGATATTACAGTATAAGTTAACAAAATTTGTAATGACCTTTTACACCGATATTTAAGGTGAGTTTTCGCAAACACCATTCACTGAATCTGATAATGAACTTTAAATTGACATAATATAACATACGATTGTCAAGAAAATGAGTAATACCATAATGTGATATGGAAGGTAAACTACAGTTCGCGACTTGGCAACACGGTGGGGCAAAACACGTCTAAATAGGAAATTATTTAAGTTTATTGCATTATTGGCCAGCGACACTTTTAATACCGGAGTAGGGATTTGTTGCGTAGCTATATAGATTTGTGCTCAGACTAACAAAGAGTACCATAACTTGAGTTACGTTCATAATATTGGAACCGAGTCCTAAGATATAAAAATATCGAAGTAGTTAATTAATAAAATATACTAAAATTAAAAGAATAGTTTTCTTGAAATAAAAGTTGTTTAATGAATATGACATAAACATAAACGTCTTATTTTAGGGCTCTCCCGTCTTGCCTGCTTATGAAAGTAAACAGACGAAATATTCTTCGTTACCTGATCACTATGCTCAGGTAATTAGCTTAAGTAGCTACATAATCATCCGTATCAACGGAAGATCGTTTTGGAGCAATTTTATTGGGAGGTCTGGAACTGGGATTGGACTATCATATTGAGGGTGATGAATGTCGACCAGGCTTATGTATGAGGAAGGGCAATTCCAATATCAGGGTTCTTATTTTGTCATTTGGAAGTCAAATAATGGAGAAAGATAAAATAGATCTTTACCAAAAATCTCTCTGGTGAAGTTACTGTAGATTTTTATAAAAAAATACTCAAACATCTTAAAATATGTGACAAAAAATGCCAAAGAACTTGAAAATAAAATTACATCGCCCTAATAGTTTGCTGTCGGTAATATCAACAATTATTGAAGGGTGCCAATTTGGATTTAGGAGGGGAAGAACCAGAACCTTAGATATATTAAATCTGGTTAATGAAATACTCACTTCCCTGAGTCCCTACCCTAGGCCCTAAAATATAATACGGTACTACATATTTTGTAATCTAAGCAAGGCATTTGACCACAGAATAAAAATTTATTAGAATTATAATCACTACGAGATAACGCTTTTGAACTCAAGTCAGACAAATTCCGTTAGCGGCAGCCAGACGAATTGAACCGAGATTACCAGGTTCGTACTTCGGTTTTATGAAAATATATGAGCAGAGGTGTACGCGCATATATTCTTTTGATTGAAATCATGTTGAACTAATTCAAGAATTAATATTTTTGTATCGAATACATATTATAGTAATCCAGATTTGGCTTTAGTAGGATGGCAAATTCCCTTCCCATGGTGTGAATGTTACAGATGATGTGAAGAGCTGACATACAACGCCGTTCAAATAAACGATTTAATATTATGATGTGCATATTTTATAACAATCGTTCAGACAGTATAATTACTATATGGGATAAAATTATTTGATCGGCAGTTTAACTGAATGGCAACCAAAATATTTTTGTAAACAAAATTAACGAAAGAGCAGCAAAATAAATGAATGAGCAAGAAAATGGATGAACAAGCAGCAACAAAATGGATGAACTAGCAGCAAAATTGAGAGGACAACAGTCAAGTTGAAATGTAAGCAGTGAAGTAGTATTATATTACATAACAAGTGTTGAAAGTAGTTGTTCCCAAGCAAGGTTTGCAGCACGCCGTAGCAACGAAGGATGGCAACGATGTATCAATGTTTTTAAAAAATCGATACATCGGAAAAGAAACATCGATGTTTGCAATCGTTGTTCGATATAAAATTCGCGTCTAATACCGCAATTTTGAGACATCACGCATGCGTACGTGCTAATTCATATATTTTTCAAAGTTCTTTTTTTCTGATTTTGAGCATTGCGTTGAACAGCTCTGCAAGAAGTAACGAATCACAACTCGTTTCACAGCCGTAGTTCCCTGGCTGCAGTTCTTACTGCAAAGCAACCCCTGGAGAGCTTTTTATTAAGGTTCAATATATGATTTTCGAATTTAAGCTTTGAATCAATAAAAATACCCAAAAATTAATTTTCTTGTAAAGAGTGGAGGACTCTGTTGTCTATTAAAACGTTGTCAATTTGACACTTAAAACTAACAATACTTGTTTTGGAAACATTCAATGAAAGATAGTTGGCATCACACCATTCCTTAATTGTAATCAAATCAACTCTTATATTTTCCTCCAAAACACTTATATTCTTGTTGTGCCAAAGTATTGTAGTGTCGTCCGCAAAAACAGTAAAACGTGCCCTTCTCAATTTTACTATTTGACTATTTTTTGTTACTATCAAAACATTCATTTTGCTGATCTAGTTTTGCCGCAAAAATATTAAATAATTTGGTAATGAATTAAATAACACATTTGCTGATCAAATTTTGTTGCTCGATTATTTTTTGCAGCCAAAATATTGAACATTTTGCTGCTCCATTAAACGACAGCCTTTTATATAAGCGCTACTATTGCGATAAATATGATTTACAAATTAGAAGTCATGTTATTAAGACTTCTTTGAATTATTTGCATTGTAGCCAATTTGAAGTCTAAAATTTAGTAATTATAAAGTAATATGATTTAATCATTTTGGCGACAAAATATCATTATATAATATACTTTCAACGAAATACAGAAAACGCGATGCCAGAAAAAGAACAAAAACCTAAACTTTATCCACACTTAATTTTTCTAAATTCGAAAAATACCTTCGTAGATCAAAATTAATATATACTTTCATGGTATTGCATTACAGATTTTTGTAGTAAGAGGAACATATTATTTTACACAGAATACATTTTTACAACTTTTAAGAATCATTTTGAGATTAGATATTTTCCGCGAAAATACTTAAAGGATTAATAAAGTAAAGTGTGCGGTTGCCTGCAAAGATAATAATAAAACACCCTATGAAAATATAAAGCTCAATTAAAATTTTTAATTTTTATAACTGTTATAATATTAAATTATTTTTTAGTTTTGTATCTGTTTCCTTATAAAATCATTTTATAGTTATCATATAATAATTTTATTAAATCTCTGTAAACTGATAACTACTGACGAAGCCATAGTAAAATAAAATAGAGAACTAAATTGTTTTAAAAGACTGCGCATTTTGCACCTGTAAATGCTTTATAAACGTTATAACAACCATGGCTTATCAAAACTTTTTGTAAAGGCTGTTTTCACTTCTACAAAACATAAAATTGCTGGTTGGAAAATTATCCGTACTCCCCTTTACCAAACCTCAAGAAAGAACTTCCACAATGAGGCAAAATATGCATACAACTTCTTCCAAAAAACGTTACAATACATGACAATGTACAGGGTGTCCTAAATTCGAGCGTCATCATTGGAATCTCGGAAACTAGAAGAGATACAAGGTCGGTTCAATGGAGGCAAAGTTTCGCAATTTGATGCTGATCAAAATGCCACCTTACAAGTATAAAAATTCCGAATACTTTCGAATATTTTTGAAAAAAAAAACGAATATTCGCGATTTCATTCTTATTTTTGTATGACTCTATTTGAATAGATATAGCAAAATAAATTTCACATTTTCATTGCTACTTTTTCTGTTCTTCAAGATGGTGTTATCAGATTTTCAAGCCGACGTTTCGTCTTTGAGCTGCCATCATCAACTTTGTTTTTTTAAATACGGCCCTGGATTTTTTATTACGGATTTTAAGAGCCACTAAGGTCTCAAAACCAATGATGTATCGCACTTATTCGAAAAATTCATATTGGTGACAAGAACTCAAGTGTTTTATTGTAATAATTTCGTGGTAAGATCTTACCAAAAATCTGTAATCTGTCTCTCTCTAACACATGAGTTCTTATGTAAAATGTCATTAATAGCAATTTTTCGAATAATTGCGATACTTCATTGATTATGGGACCTTAGAAGCTCTTAAAGTCCGTAATAAAAAATCCAAGGCCGTATTTAAAAAAAAAACAAAGTTGATGATGGCAGCTCAAAGACGAAACGTCGGTTTGAAAATCTGATAACACCATCTTGTAGAAAAGAAAAAGTAACAATGAGAACGTGAAATTTATTTTCTTATATCTATTCAAATAAAGTCATAAAAAAATTAAAATGAAAGATTCGGTTTTTTCCAAAAATCTTCGGAAGTATTCGTTCGGAATTTTTAAACTTGTAAAGTGGAATTTTGATCAGCATCAAATTGCGCAGCTTTGCCTCCATTTATCCGACCTCGTATCTCTTCTAGTTCACGAGATCCCAATGATGAGGCTCGAATTTGGGACACCCTGTATATAATTAAAAATAGATCAAAATTATGTCCCCACACTAAAATAAAAAAAATAATAAATTACACAATCAGACTGTAAGCTAACAAGATGAAAATAAAAAAATAATTTTCTTTCAATTTCTATTAATGGACGTTACTCGGCGGAGTACCGAGTGTTCATTATTCCATTATACCTTTGACCGGAATAAAATAACCACTTGAAACAAGTGTTAATATGCCCTGAATTAATTATCACAATACACCCACCCCAAACATTGATTTCAAACAATAAATTGGCTCATGCAAGTAAATATTTCTGTGTAATTGGTGGTTTTTTTATGGTCATTACCTTACCTTTTCTAAAGTTTGTGCCATAACAACTACGTCTTCTCCGGGTTTGTTGTAAACATAGCAATTAGTGAACATCGTATTGAAATCCTGAATACATTCCTTCCCTGACCAATAGTAATTGTTATCCAGACGTTTCTTTATCGTTCCTAGATCCATGGGCTGTTTGATGATTTTGTGGTAATCCTAGAAATGAGGTTACAGCAATGAAGAAAATATTATCAAAATTACCCATGTGATATGCGCAGGTAATGTCAGTGCATGTGGTGAATGCTGATAGGAAATAGTTATTTGTGTATTTAGAGCGCAAAGTAACGGATTGCCGCTTGAGAAAGAATGTTACTGCGCGACGCGTAGCGGAGCGCAGTAATCTTTCGAAAACGGCAATCTTACTTTGCGCTCGAAAAACACACATAAGTTTTTCTACAGCCGCATTTTTTAAAATTAAATGCACATTTTTCTCTATACTTATTCTGAAATTTGCGAATGACTGTCAGTTTTGACATATTATGTTCGGGCTTCGGGCATATTTAGAACAGGATTGCCAGCAACAAACTGTAACAAACGCACGACTGTCATTTATTTATCTTCGGTTTCCATGACCATTCAGCACACTAGACGGAAAAAGCGAGAATTTCCTTTTCCATGTTCGCGCTAGAGCGCAAAATAAGGATCCACGGCATTAGTTGATTTTGCGATTTCATTTGAATTTAGTATTTAGTTATTTTGCGCGCGGCTGTAGAAAAATAAATTTTATTAACTTTGCTTCATTCTTCCTAAATGATAAAAGAACATGAACATTTATGTGCTTTAAAACATAATCTAAACTATTATGAATGTTTTTAAGAACCCAATTACAAAAATTATCAAAAATACATTTTCCCACTTTGAAGTTTTCAAGGATGACTATTGGAAAGATAGTTATTCCTATCACTGAACAATGTTGAGCTAGAAAGTTCATCTAAATACTTTCAAGAACCACTTTAATATAAGCAGCCGCATATGAAAAAGTTCAACGACCAATTTTAGTTCAGACGAATAAGACACATAGGGACAAAAAGAATTACTTACAGGTAGGTTTAATTTTTTTGCATCTACGGGCTGTTGAAAGGGCCAGGCAAACTGGTGCTTCCAAACCGCTTTTAGCACTGTTCTTTGCAAGAATTGCAGTTGATTGGTTATCCTGCCAAGCCTGAAAATACAAAATTTATTATCATCTTCGAATTTGCAAAATTGTAACTAAACATTGAGTGGAAAAATTCTTTGTTATAGATTGTTAAGTGAACACCATTTAAAAAATACTTTGCGCAAGAATAAATTTATGTAAATTTAAGTAAGTACAAATAGGAAAAATCGCTGGAAGTACTTTTTATATGTTAACGGGAAAGATTTTTAAGTGTTTATGAATCAACGGCGTAAAAAGTCTTTCGTTCAAACCATGTATAGTATAAACTATTTGCCATGCCAATTGGCAGTTGGGAAAAGACAAGCCTACTACATTAGACATTTTGTGAAAATTAAATCACAAAATCCAAAGTTCTAACTTACTCCCTTTTCCCAAAGCTTGCCACTTGAAACTCTCTCTAAAAAAAGTATATTATGTAGTTCATTCGGGTAGTCACTTGTCGCCTTTATCGATGTCTGTTAAGTGAAATGCAAAACCAAACAGAAAAGGTTCAACATACTTAGTAAATACTCACAGGTAGACAAATTATTAAAAGGAAAACTAGAAGCTTTGAAAGGAAAGACACATCTAAACTAATGCTTAAAGCCTGTTTGAGTTTACAACCATAAATAAATGCTACAAATTACCTTTCTTGTGGTGGCATCACGGGTGGTTGCACAACTCCATTTACAGGGTCCACGACTGGTTCGTTTCTGGGTGGAGGTTCCCGATTGTCCCTTGCAGTGGTTGCAGATTGTGCTGGGGCTGTGGCCGCTCCGTTACCCGCCGAGGCTTGCTCATTCATTTTACCAGTATTATTCTGAGCAGCAGCCTCAACTTGTTGCATTGCCTCACCTTATCTGTAACACATAAAAAATAAGCTGACTCGGTATGTGCCGGATACTTTGGAGAATCGGTGTCCATTTAAATTGGCTTTTCTAAGACCTTCGACGGACATAGTAAGTCATATTTCTCTTTTGCATAAACTGGGGACAATAAAAGTGTGGCCTATCTGACTGGTCTAGACGGTATATGCGGATAAGGCGATTTACTTCACGGAACATCCTAATTACATCCGGGATGTCACAAGGTAATCATTTGCGTATTTACTTGTTCAATGACTAATCTCCACAAACCAACATGGTGTGGTATCAGGAGGGTGTTGTTGCGCCAGTTGTATGTTGTATCTATCTAATCAGTTTCAGTATGTAGCTCAGTGTGGGGCTAGTGGGAGACCTATACTTGTAGATTTTCGCCTATGGGAAAAGTTATCCCCAAGGCTAAATACTAGGATCTCTACTTTTCATTCTGTATACCGACCACATAGTGCATATAACCAACTGTAATGTAGTTTTTATGCTCATGATACCCCTCTCAATCTGTAGCGAGGAAAACATAGTGTCGAAGGAAAATGACGGAGTCTCTGGATCTACTTGGGACCCGGTTTGTGGCATATAACCAACTTTTAAATGTTGCCACGACTTAGGTTGTACATTTCTCTTTGCAACCCATTTCATTGCAATAACACTGAACTTAAACTCAGCACATACATATTGCTTTTCTAGGAGTTTGCTATGATGAAAGAATGAGCTGGAATCCAAAGATCCAGAAACCTGGATCAGAGATAAATAAGTACAGCATGCATTAAGGGTTATCAGTCATGGGGTAAACAGACTTGCCACACTCGCAGCATACTATGCCTGTATACAATTCAGAATCTCTTATGAAATAACTTTTTGAGGGAATTCGAATCAGGCTAACTGAATAATGATTCTTTAAAAGTAGTGTATTTGAGTTATTTAAAATGGGAGATCATTGCAGAGCAGTTATGGGAGAGCATGGCATTTTGACAATATTCAGCCTATACTGGGTTGTGTAAAGTTCATTATGGATAATTCGCCTTTTTGCCGATTTGCAGGGATAACATGGACCAAGATTTAAGAGCAATCTAAGGAATGAACATCCAAATTACAGTTATACTATTTTAAAAGTATGTAACACATTGCCAATTACTGAAAGAGGAACAGCCTGCAGCAAACTTAATTAAAAGTTAGCTTAAAAAGTTCTTTCGAGGCAGAGCATATAATAATCTGGGTGAGTTTTTTTCAGATGTGGAGGTGAACAAAACAACTGTGAGCTATTTTTAAAGCCTATTGTACTGAAGTAATCGTTTCTCTGTTGAGTTGAAATGTACTCTAAACCAGCTGTTGTTTCTGTTAATATGCCTATAATCAGTTTATACATTTTAAATTTTATGTTCAATTTTAACTTTATATGCTTTAAATTGTAATTACTTTGTCTAAAAGAATTTGTTTGTAGTTAAAGCATTGTGTATGTATCATTATTCTTATGACTGGAACTATACCCACAGTGGTAATCTGTATTTTACACTGAAACGGTCTAACAGAGAGCTAACTAAATTCTGGTTAAAAAATAGAATGGAAATGATACTTGTTTTTTTCTTTTAATTATGAAATATGAAAAAACATATTGATTTTTAATTAAAATATTAATATTAGTATTGTATGTGGATTTTGGGGATGATTTTTCTTACAATATTTTTGACTATTCATTAATAACTTCTTACTTTGTATTATTTCAGATATTAATAAATATTACGTTTTGGTTAGTAAAATCACAAATTATTCTCTGTATTTGTGGAAAATCCTCTGTGACATCTATATTCTACATTAATATGAAAATATATTAAAATCATTTATTTATTTTTTATTTATTTATCTATTTCAACGGCAGAGCCAATTTACAAAAAAAAAAA
>JAEQML010075334.1:0-13878 GCA_016904865.1 Pissodes strobi
TAGAAGGACAGCACGCAGTTTGGTATGATAGGGAGAAAAGCCTGCATAGTGGAGCTGTCCAGTCCAGTAGCTTTTCACATACGGAAGGCTGAAGGTATCGGCGAGTCCTGGTGGTATCTATTTAAATTATTAAGTGTTAGCCCTACCTGTATCTATAATTTAGTTATTGCTCTATCGTGCTAATACCTTAAATTTTCCTAGTGAGAACTCGAAAGACAATTACCGAAGTATGTTCTGAAATATTACTTCAAGAGATACTAAGCTTCAGTTCTCAAACGTTATCAAGCGTTATTTTTTGTAAAAGGCAGTCCTCTAAAGCCCTGCCAACCTTTTATCGCTTTCATTCTCGTTAATTCCTAAAATATGCTATAGAATTAGGCCGTTTAAGTTATTTATGCTAAGTTTATTGGATCTGCTTGTCAAACCCATGACAGAAAATTAATCAAAACTATTTAAACCTTATTATTGAGCGTTTCGCCTTGATATCGGTAGAAGTGAGCTCAATTTTCCTTACTTGGTGCGGCTATATTTATTTCTATATATTTTATTCAGTAAATCCCTTTAACTTAGCAGTTTGAAGACATTTTAGAAGTATTTTATATTTCAGCTGCCAAGGGAATAAGCTAAGCGTAGTTTAATGGATGTTTATTCCCTAATTTGAACATATAAATTGTTACATATTTAAGCAATAGTAACTGGGTAATATTAAAATTTTTCTTAAAAGATAACTCCTCTCGTTAAGTAGTATCGAAGCAATTTATTGAGATTTTTATATAGTAATTAGTAATGTTAAGTTATTGATCAGAGACTTAATAAAGTACCATAACTAGTGCTACTTTTTGATTTGAAGTTTAATATCAGTGAGTACCAGGCCTAAATCGTTTAATTTATACTTGATTATTGTAATTTTTAGTGTTAAAGTGTCAAGATGAAACTTAATTACCATAGCAGTTAATATAATTGTAATTTGAACATTAATTACCACCGGTGGCATATATTAGAAGCGCCCGCTCTAACTGCCATAAACTTTAACCCACGCCTTTAAAAAGAACAAAACTACACACGGCTGAGTGAGTTAGCCATATGATGGACCAGCTGAATGAGCAATTAGCGAATAAAGCTGGTTACAGCATATTCTATCAGAGGAAATCAACAACAAAATACTAATAATTGACCACATTAAAAATTTTCTCAATTGTTAGTGAAGTGCTCGAAATTTTACATCAATATCAGATACTTATGAAATGAATGCTATTTTCTTCTCCATTTTCTGCTTCTCTTATATCCACTCCTTTAACTTTGATTCCTTATTACCTATTTTGTTAGCGTCCAGAAATACGTTATTTAGATAATAATTAGTGCATTTTTCTCTGTGTGTCTAACAAAATATATGAAGTGTGCATATTCTATCAACGGGAAATCATAACGAATAACCAGTGGCCTACACTAAGAGGAAAAAATTAGCCACTATGCAAAAATCGAATGCCCATAATACAAAACTTGTATACTATTTGTGACAAACTAACTGTTTTTGGCCAATATACAATCGGTTTTTCTGAAAGTAATATCGCTAAACTATGATGATTATACAATTACTGTATACCGATTATTAAATATTCATATTAATTTAAGTTTTTGTGATATATCCGTACGCATATTTTATCCTGCTTTCATATTAGGGCCTGTATACCGTTAATACAACAATTGCATAACCATTATTTAACCTGGATCTACACCATATATAGTTAATTGTATATCCACTATATGACGAGTAGAATAGCTAATATTCAAATATTGATTAACCAGTATTCAACTTGCATGTGCACCGTATATATTTTGTTGTATAGTTACATATTAGTTATGTTACATTTAAACTATATCTCATCGCGTTGGCAAACATTATGTTTGTGATATTACTTCAGTAGGGGTGCTGGATTCTATTCTCATCTTGATGTAATCGAGTCCAGTATACGCTAAAATTGAACATGTCAATTAAAATTTGTTTTAGATGCATGGTCACAAATTAGGAGTACACCTGTGATCTAATAACATGAATTGACTACACAATGGTAGCTACTTAAATAGAAAATAGCTTACCTTATTGGTTTTTTCAAACTTTTGATTCACTCGAGGCACCCTTCGTGTGTTAATTCAAATGTTATAGTATAGGAAGTAATCCATATCTCTTACACGCATATATCATCGTTCGTATGGTAAAATAATTAGATCTTCGTAGAATACAGGACCTAAAAAAGAACGAGTTTTTGATTGACAAAACGTAAACAAGTGATAAGTTTGAAAACGTATGATATATCTGTTAACCTAAGATATACATACCTGCATGTTCTTTGGTGGATTCTCTCCTATCTTTAATTTCCTACAATTTCCTTAAATAATCGGTAAATTGTTTGCGTCAGCCGCCACTCTGCTTTCTCTTCTTGCTGTTTGGCGTGGCGTCGTGTCAGCCGCAGCGGCAGCCATTGAAATAATTGAAATAGCAAATGGTGAGCTATACAAGAAAAATATTACGGACATCAATCGGTAGTTTTATTGGTATACAACAGTTGTATAACAGTAAATAGTCCGCAGTTTAGCTAGTTGATTACCATTGTGCTATGAAATATTTGATATGTCATTATACAATAAGTGTATAATTTGCTTTATATACAACTTGTATAACCAGAGTAGTATTATTGTTCATTTGCGGTTAACTTATCTTGTATAGTCACTATATTTCTTAATCTAATATAACGAGTTTTATTGGCATAATTTCAACGTGATTCTAAACTATAACAAAATTTGCATATGCGGTATGTAACGTTATATAATGGTAAATCAACGCCGTCCAAAACAAAAATTGATTTGGGCAATTTTTCTCAGTGTATCAGTTGAGCACAGTTTTTCTATTTCCCAGTCCATTATTAAAATAACGCTTAGCGTTCAGTTTCGTTACGATATACATGAACGTTAATTTCCAGTTTAAAGAGATATTTCTAGTATCACAAATCTTATTTGAAACTCGGCATAATCATTTACGTTTGTTTGCTTCAAAGCGTCCACATGCCCTTTATGAAGTGAAACTGCTGTAGAAGCGCGGCATGTGACATACAATATGTACTCGTATCATGGGCGCTGAACGTATTAAGCGTACCCATTACGCGGACGGGGACGTTATATATAAAATTTCTAATACATATAATAAGTTTGATTTTTATTGTAGCACCATTAAAAGTACACAACTATGTTGGGGTTTGGAACCTTCGGCAACATGCACTAAAACTGAGTTTTATCCACAATACCGAAACAGAATTTTTGCACTCGACACGCGTTTCGCTAACCATGCTAGCATCATCAGGAGATGATTAAGACTAGTCAGTCCTAATCACCTCCTGATGATGCTAACATGGTTAATGAAACTCGCGTAGAGTGCAAAAATTCTATTTCGGTATTGTGGATAAAACTCAGTTTTAACGTTTAACACAATCGGCTACCGTTCATATTGTGTTGCAAAGACCATTTTCGCAAACCACCCTTAGAATATCATAGGTGATAAGCAACCTCGTACCTTATTGGCGGAGAGCAAGCAATAAAGGTTATTTTAACATATGATTATAAAAATAGCTGTACTCGACTTGCCCTTATGCTTTTTGGTAGATCACATCTCATAACTAATTTTTTCTATAAGTTTTGCAATATCTTCAAAGTTCTTGTTTTTCGTGTAGTTTCTATGCATGATTGCATAATGTTTCCCTCTACCTTTGTATGGAAAATAAAACTACCTGAATTCTTGAATTTTATTAAGCTAAAACACATTTTTCAGCTATGGTATATGTATAAAATTGTATGTCCTCTATACTATAATACATGTAATTTTTTTAGCTATTTGGAGTGTCCGGAATAGTGATATGTAGCCTAAAATTAAGGAACATTGACAATGAAAATTTTCAGATGGGTTTTTTTAAATTATCGATGGGCTTTGCCGCTTGTAATTTGATATTAAGTGTTCTACTTTTGGTCTCTGTTTTAAAGGTAAGTACTGTTGTATTGGGTGATTAGTAGATACTTAGGTATACACGATGTACAGTGTGGCTCGAATTCGTGTCTATGTATTGGGAACTAAAAAACCGCAAGAGATACAGTGTCGGTCAAATTAAGGCAAAATTGCGCATTTAGGTGCCTAGCAATATGCCGTTTAGAAAGGTTTAAAATTCCGAGTATTTCCGGAGATATCAGGAAAAAAACCGAAATTTTGAAAATTTGTTTTATTTTTTTCCTGGGCTTATTTAAAAACGGATTTCAAATTGAATTGCACTTTTGCAGTGCCACTTTTTCCGCTCTATCTAATGATGGTATCCAGTTTGAAATCCGACGTTTCATCTTCAAGGGATCATCATCAACTTTCTGTTTTTAAATACGAACTTCAATTTTTTTATGGTTTTTCAGATGGTATTGGCGTTATTAATATGACTATGTGTTTTTATTTTTTTTTTTTAGTTATTATTTTTATTTTTTTAATTATATATTTTGCTTTGGCGTAATTTTAAATAATTTGAGGCAGATACTTTTGAAATTTTTACCTTCCATAAAAATATTTTATTTTGTTTTTTGTATTAAGCGGAAAATTGGAGCGTATTAAAAATAAAAAATAGCAAAATTATTTCTGACGAGAATATGGCCATGAACTATTACCCAAACAAGTTGCTTACTGCAAAGATAAAATATTAAATTTTAACCATAAAAAAATTATTTAATAGAGAACATTAACAATAATTTATAATCATACTACGTGATACTAGAAGAACTTTAATGGAAAAACACCTATTGGAATTTTGCTTATAAATAAAATGCACTGAGCAACTTGTTTGAGTAATAGTTCATGGCCATATCCTCGTAAAAAATAATTTTACTATTTTTAATTTTTAATACGGGCTCCAATTTTCCACTTAAGGCAAAAACCAAATAAAATATTTTTATAGAATATGAAAATTTCAAAAGTACCTACATTAAATTATTTAAAATCACGCCAAAGCAAAATATATAAAATAAAAATAATAAAAAAATAATAAAAATAAAAAAATACAAAATAAAAAAAAATAAAAACCACATAAAGTGTGGCAAACTTATTTGGAACAGCGACGTTTGAGGAGCGAAGCGAGGAAAAATGGCTTGCAGCCAATCGCCTTGATGCACTTTGTCACGAGGGCGAGAGGAATTTGATGCACCTGTTGCCGGATGTATCGGGCAAATAGATATAAATGTCGCAAATTTATTTAAATTGATAATGTGTAATATAGATTATGAATTAAAGTTGAAGTAATAGTTAAGTTTCAGTTGCCAGTTATTTTCAATGAGTTAATGAGTATATTAAATTATGTGTTTATCTAAATAATAGGTATAAATATTAATTCTCAAAAAATATTAAAGTTACTCGACAACGTCGCCAATTTTTTGTCCGCATTCTTTCCGCTGTTCAAGTTATACTTGCCACACTATACTTATATTAATAACGCCAACACCATCTGAAAACCGATAAAAAAAAAATTAAAGTTCGTATTTAAAAAAAGAAAGTTGATTGATCACTTGAAGAGGAACCGTCGGATTTCAAACTCGATATCATCATCGGATAGAGCGGAAAAAGTGCCAAAGCAAAAATGCAATTAGATTTGAAATCCGTTTTTAGATAAGCCCAGGAAAAAAATAAAACTATTTTTCAAAATTTCGATTTTTTTCCGGATATCTCCGTAAATACTCGGAATTTTAAAACTTTCTAAACGGCATATTCTCAGGCACTTAAATGCGCAATTTTGCCTTAATTTGACCGACTCTGTATCTCTTACGGTTTTCGAGTTCCCCAGCTGATTGCTCCTGGGCGTACATGTACAATATAAAATGTTATTGAATTCGAGATATGCCAAACATGCTAATAAGGTTATACTGAGCAGATAGAACTTTAGAAAAATTATCGTTTTTTCCCCACTAGCCAAGTTAGTTAGTTGCATCTCAATAAAGAATAGAGTTAATCAAAGGTTTTACCTAGACCATAATAGCTGATCTTAAAAAAGATCAAATGCGTGACGTGATATGATCATTGACACAAATTAGAATAGTATTAACCACGAGTATGGAGGCTAATACTATTTTTAATTTATGTCAATGATCATAACACGTCATGCATTTCATATTTTTTAAATCAATTATTATAGGCTAGGTAAAAACAGGCATTGTTAGCCGCGCTTTGGCATCACCATTTTACGTAAACTACGGTTAATTGGCTACCTGGGCATGGCCGCATAAGATATGACAAAACAATTTCTGTTTGTGGTAAGACCTTTGATTCAGGAATATTAAAATGATCTGATTCAAGCAGCTGAAAAAGAGATACTACAGCAAATTTTCTGCCCCCGCTTTGCTTTCCTTTGTAACTAATTTCAATTATCAGTAAATTTTTGTTTGCTTGCAATATGACAGAAATATAGTTTAAATAATTAAAATAGATTGTACTGGCGCCAATGCAATTTAGAAAATTCAACCTGGTGTAGAATTTGCTGGCACCTTCTTTAAACTTCTCTTTGGCAAGTGCTGATATACATTCGTCAACAATTTCTAACCAAAGCATCTTGCAACAATTCTGAATGATTTTACTTAAAGCCATTTCACAATTGTAGGTGAATACCCTGGGTTTTAGCACTGAGATAGAAACACACATGACTCACGTTAGTCACATTTGAGAGACAAGAGTTTTGGTGAAAATCGCGGGGTGAAATTAGAGCCTACTTTATTTTTTCACATTAGCTGCTTGTTTATCAGATTTTCTATACATTATATGAGAATTTTACCACTCTAAACCACATCTGTATTTTAATTACGAAAATGAAATCAAGAAGAACTAAAAAAAATAAAAAAGCTATTTAATAGGCATTGAATTTTTTCATATATGAAAAAAAAAAACAAGCAAAAGTAGAAGATCTACCTGAGTTTTAAATTGTAATTTTTCCAAATTATTTCGCCTTATTTCTTATTCCAGTTACTGCTGTAATAAAAGCAATAACTAAAAAAATACCAATCTGGAAATCTGACAAAAATGTTTAGGATAAACTTCTGAATACTCGAAGAGGGGTAGTCGATGAATGTATCGAAAAGCTCATTGGCTTCCTCCAGATTAAATACAGAAAGATGCTTGAGCGGAAGGTGAACTACGCAGCCTGCTCAAAAACCCAGATGCGGAAATTGCGACTTTGCCTCAGTCACATACGGATAAAAATGATAAACGGCAAATGCAATGAAAAAGGATTAGGAATATTGAAACCTGGAACGTTTAAAGCTGGCACAGATCCGGAGCCTCCATAAATGCCATAAAATAACTCGAAAATAAAGGAAAGGACCTAACCAGCAGTGCAAAAAATAAGATGGTATAAAAACGGAGATATAAAGATGAGCAAATGTTTTTTAGCGGCCACGAAAACGAAAGACATAATATATGTCAAATCAGACTTTGCTGAAAACTTGTTATAATGTTACCGTAATTATTATAACTTCTTCCTGTAAGTAAGCATTGATCATATTGCATAAATCTTGACTAACATTGGTAACTTCTTTCTTATTAACATTGATAAATCTAAAGCTAGTTTTACACTGATCCAAGTTAATGATAAAGAACTTTTATCAAAGTTATTTTAGAATTTATTTGATGAAGACAAAATTTGACGGCACCGTTTTACACTTGTGAATTTCGTTGACTCCAATGACGTTTCTAAAATGTTACCAACTGGCACTTGCCTCATTTTTAGGTTAGTCTGGGTTAAACTGGGTATTTTGATTTAATAAATTTGATAATTGTGTTGTTAGATAATAATGAAGAAACGTACAGCTTTAAACAGAAATAATGCTGCAGCTATAATTTAGGGCGGCTGGTTTTAATATGTGTATGCTGGTACACTCGAGTTTGATCAAATATTTAATGAAAAATTACACGTGTGTTCTAATTGCATCGAAGAACTATAACAAGGCCCCTTGAAGTCATTTGATATTAAAGTTCCGTATTACATTTGCGAAATTCATTGTAGGCCGCCTTGTCAAAGTTATTTGCCATGAACTGGGATAAGTGTAAAATTAGCTTAAGATTTATGCTGCGACCTGCCGTTTATCCCTCGGTTAGGCGCGCGGGTGACAAGGGTCGACCATGCCTATATTTCCGATCATTGCATTTCATTGGTGCGGTTCCGTAGCCGCATGGCCGCATGACCCTCCGCTCGCTTCGCCCGCTACGGGGGCTCAAGATAAGAAAACTAACCAGGTGCTAACCCAAACTAACCCAAGACATACCCAAAATCAAGAAAAAAACTGTTTAGAAACATAATCTTAAAAAAAAATGATAAAAGGAGGCAACGGGGTTTGAACCCGGGCCGTCCAGGTGACACCCAGCTATCTACACCTCTACACCACGAGAGCTCTTCACAGAAATTGATTGCATCACGAAAACATATTGTAATACGAGATGGATCGACCAATAGGAGAGATCGATTTTTACATAGTGCACTATTTGTGTAAAGGATCTTAAAATGCGCATGATTAGCCTTCACTTCGGCGACCAGGGTTCAAACCCCGTCGGTTTTTTTTTTAAGGTTATGTTTCTAAACAGTTTTTTTTCTTGATTTTGGGTATGTCTTGGGTTATTTTAGGTTAGCACTTGGTTAGTTTCCTTTTCTTGAGCCCCCGTAGCGAGCGAAGCGGGCGGAGGGCCATGCGAAAAGTGAATTTAGGCAACCCACATTACTCCGCTGTCATGTCAGTTGTAATCGATTCATCGTGAGTGTGTTATTATTGCCGAATATCACTGGTTGACGGTCGTCACCCGCGCGACTAACCACGTTATTATTTGAAAGCAGGAATATATGATTTATTTTAGTTTTTTTTTCGATATTTTTCACATCATTACAGTTTTGAAAAAACTGAAGATAATGTCTGAACCAAAAAAACGAAAATTCGATTATAGCAGGGATCCAAACAAATGGATGGAATGGTATAACTTGCTGAGCAGCGATGAAAGCGGCAATGAGTCACCCGAAGACAATAGCGACCATGATAAGGAAGATCATATCGAAGAAAATACAACAGATTACCATTCTGAACAGGAGATCAGCGAATCAGTCTGATATGACGCCGAAAATGAGAGTGTAGGTGATAGACTTTGTTTTCTCGCAAAAGATGGTATAACAAAATGGCAAAAACATCCCCGGCAACCATACAATATTAAAACCAGAGCTTGTAATATTGTTATTCACTTACCTGGACCAAAAAACAAGGCCCCGTGAAACACGAAATGAAATAGACATTTTTGGCTTATTTTTTGATGACGCTATTTTTGGAATTATTAACACCTGCACAAACAAATTCATGGAAAACGTGAAACAAAATTTTTCTCCTGAACGGGATGCGAGATATACGGATATTGTTGAGGTAAGAGCCTTTATTGGATTGCATCTTCTAATAGGCTCATTGCGGTGCCCTAGAAAGAATCTTAGGCACTTGTGGGATAACTCGACCGGAAATGGCCTAGAATCGTGTTATTTATGTATGAGCGAAAAACGGTTTAGATTTTTGCTGCGATGTATTAGATTCGATGACATAAATGACCGAAACCAAAGGAGAGAGATTGACAAATTAGCCGCAATCAGGGAAGTAATGAATATTTCTAACAACAATTGTCAAGAATATTATACACCAGGAGAATATCTAACGGGCGATGAACAATTTATTGCTGGCATTTAGAGGCAGATGTTCATTCCGCCAGTAAATACCCTCCAAACCTGCAAAGAAGGTATGGCTTGAAAGTGTTTGCATTAGTTGATAGCCGTACAGCCTATACGCTCAATCTGGCATCATATGTTGGAACACAGCCTGAGGCGCCTTACCGTGTAAGCAGTTCGGGAGAAGACGTTGTTTTACGCTTAGTAGAACCGGCACAAAATACAAACCGGAATATAACCAGAGATAATTAATTCACCAGTCTATGTTTAGTAAAAAAATTGAAGGACAAAAACTAACATATGTTGGAACACTACGCAAAAACAGACTAGAAGTGCCAAAAGATCCGAAGCCAATAAAAGAAAGAGAGCCATATACGTCCATATTTGGTTTTGAAAAGGACTGCACAATAATGTCATACTGTACTAAGCCATCGGCATGTGTCTTGTTATTATCTAGCATTCATTTTGACGCCTCAATAGACATGTCATCCGATGAAAATCAGAAACCGGAGATCATGATGTTCTACAACATGACAAAGGTAGGCGTAAACTTATTAGATCAACTTTGCGAAAAAAACAATGTCGCACGCAATACTAGAAGATGGCCCAAGGTGCTCTTTTACGCTTTTTAAATATAGCCGCCATCACTTCCCTATGTATTTATAATTACCAAACTGTAGCTGTAGCAGATAAAAAGATGAGAAGGGTTGATTTTATAAAAAAGATCAGTTGGGAGCTCATAAAACACCAAATTTTACGTCGATCCACAATGAGGAAGTTTCCCGAAAAATTAAACTGATTATTTTTTATTCTATAGAACATTGAAAAAAAAATCGATACGTATTTTTTTATTTCCACTAAAGATGATTACGAGAGCTATGCCAGTTTTTAGTTTTGTATATATAGATATACCATTGTTTATACAGATAATAGTTATTCAACCTCGAACTGAAAAAAGGCCTCACCGCCTGAAATGGCCTATCCGGCCTGAAATGTGCCCATTCTTGAATTTCAAGAAATGACTACGCGTCGTACGAGAGACGTTGCAAGGAGGGAGTTCCTACATTTCTATTGGTGCATTCCCAAGGGCTGTTACCTGGCGGCGCGGCGTGGAGCCGCGTGGACGAGTGTTCCTAATTCCGAATATCTCATTGTTTATTTTTATATTTTTCCGCCATTGTTCAACTTGAAGAAGCTTTACTTTGTAAAATGTTGGTGTTTGGGTTGTAATGATTAATTTTGGGCTGAGTAAATTGCGATTATCTATCTACGTTTTTTTCTAGGTAAGTACAAAAGTACCTACTTCCTTTGTTTTGTTGTTTTTGTCGGAAATCAGAATATTTCAATAACATTTTCGAAGTTTAATAAACAGAACAGGTTTAATTAAATACGATGAACATTTTTATAATAATCATATACATATATGTATATAAGGATAGGGTAAATCTTTACATCTACTTTTTTATATCTATCAGTATACTTTCTCATAATATTAACGTTTATTTTGTACATAAGTACATATACACAGATGTTGCACATCTAGGTGTCTATGAACAGTTTTGAATAGTTAATTGATTGATTGATAGGCATGTATAAGGAAGGATGACAAATATTTATGGAAGAAATATTAAATTTAATTAATAGCATATTATGATATAAGTGTATAAGAGCACTTTTAAAGCGCGCGCGTTTAGATTTCTTTAAATTTACTTTTTTGGGTTGTTCCACATTTGTAGTTTTTTAATTGTTTCAGTATTTCTTTACAAACTAAGTCAAAATAACATTAGAATTTAATTTGTTTCAGATAACGTCTATTTTGAGAGCATCAATTTGAAAAGAAGCATCCCCTGGGCGAGAAGCTTTCTTTCATCGCTGTGCCTACAAAGTATGTCTTCCTCATTGGTGCCAAATATTTTCCCATTAAATGTGGTTCAAGAAATCTGAGCAGTTAAATTTTTAAAGACTGCTTTTTGTGTACTTGGGTACCCTTTACTTCACCTGATCAATACATCCCTTACAACAGGAAGAGTTCCAAAGGGAATTAAAATCAGTGTTATTGTGACTATCCCGAAAGTGCCTAGACCAAATAAACCAGAAGAATATCGACCAATTAATTTATTATCGGTAATAGACAAAATTCTGGAAGTTATGGTATGCACAACTGCGACAGTTTCTAGAGGTAAACAAATTGTTATTTAAAGGTCAGTCGGGTTTTTGGGAAAAATATTCGTGCGAGTCAACATTACAGTATGTGTGTTCGAAGTGGTGTTCATATGTTCATGATGGAAATGTTGTCCTGAGCTTTTTCATTGACCTTCAGCGTGCGTTTGAGACCATCGATAGGAGAAGACTTATCCACAAACTACAGGCTTACGGAATTACAAACAGTGCACTTATTTGGTTCACTGATCACCTGGAAGATCGCTCCCATGTGACATGTGACTAGAGGGAATAATGTGTGTTCAAATCCGGTTGATAGTGAGATAGAGGTGCCGCAGGGCAGTGTTCTCAGCCCCCTTTTGTTTGTGCTATATGTCAATGAAGACCGAGTTTTAAATTATACATTTCTAAGTTTGTTTGCGAACGATATATTGATCTGTGTATGCGGGAAGGATTTTAATCAGTAAGTCATATTCAAAATGCGAATTGACGTTATATTTTTTTTATTCACTATCCACTTATATTCACGGAGTAAAAAACAACATTTTAATATTACTCCAAGAGTTATTTTTAGTTACTTAATATTTGAAAAAGTTTAATTTAAATGTATATTATATAATTGTATTTTTCCAATTTACTACAATTAAGGATTTTTTCACAGTGTAAAAAAGTAATATTTTTTTATGCGATATTATAACGGATATTTCAACAGAGGTTTCAACCCACTTATGGGGCAAAATTCAAAATGCCCTTCTATAATAAACTTCAGCAAAAAAAGTCTCATTTTTGAGTTTGAGGAGCGAATACAGGAGTTATACGCAATATTAAACCTGGACTATCCGCATCAAATTGAAGTCAGGGGCAACGTAAAAGAAAAACTGGCGGCGTTAAAATCTAAACCGTTACACGGAAGGTACGTCAATGATCTCAGTAATGAAAACGTAGACAAAATAAGCTCTATCTCCTATTTAAACTATAGTGGACTGACGGGAGAGACGGAAGGACTTATTCATGCAATACAAGATCAAGTGGCACCTACTAGAGCTTACTTGAAAATCACGAGGTCGTCGAACATAAATGATAAATGCCGATTAGAGAAAGAGTCAGTCCAGCACATCTCATCTGGATGCTCCTACATTGCACCGAATCAGTACCTTCAAAGACATAATAACTTGGCCAACATTATCTATCTAAATATAGCTCAGCAATGCAAATTAATAAGAGACCCCCACCGTACTGCAATTTTAAACCAGTGCCACTTAAAAAAAATGAAGATCATAAAATGTATTGGGACCAACAGCTGATAACCGATAGGACCATAGAACATAGCAAACCCGACATAGCATGGTTTGTTAAAAAAGAACAAAAAGTCTATCTCATAGACATTGCTGTCCCACTCGACGCTAATATCCAAAAAACCGCAGTGGAAAAACGACTTAAATATCAAGATCTGGCATATAGTTTAAAAAGAATTTATAATCTCAAAGAAGTCGTAATAGTTCCACTAGTTATCAGCTGTAACGGACTTGCACATAAGGATTTTCAAAGAAACCTAACGGAACTGAAGATCAATGAAAACGTAGTCAGTCAATGTGTCAAAGCTGTAATATTGGGTACAGTAATAATTGTACGAAAAGTACTTGGATAATGTCTTGATCGCTGGCCGATCCGATAAAGGCCAACAGAAGTAATCGTGAAAA
Source organism: Pissodes strobi (assembly GCA_016904865.1). Taxonomy (NCBI): domain Eukaryota; kingdom Metazoa; phylum Arthropoda; class Insecta; order Coleoptera; family Curculionidae; genus Pissodes; species Pissodes strobi. Next base: position 13,607 of record JAEQML010075334.1, read on the forward strand.
AAAAAATAATAATAATCAACTTCCTGAAATATTTCAGAATAACCTATTTTTCATTCATGTCTGTTCTGTAATGAGTGTCTTGAGAATATTGCTTCACATTCGCATAAATTAAGACATAGACCTAAGAATAAATGCTGTACAGAAATCGAACAAAGGGTGCAAATTGTAAAAAAGTTTTTAAAAATTGTCTTATTACATATCGTGTTTTATCATATAAGCATACAACTAATGCTAAATTATATTTAGATAGCCTTTCGACTCATTCACATGTT